>JABACO010000010.1:1466138-1562250 GCA_013339895.1 Ephydatia muelleri
ACCCGACCACCGGGGGCCAGTGTTGTCTGAACAGAGGAGGGAGGTCCTACAGAGTAGGCACGTCGACAGCATGCCAACTGTGTGTCGGTAAGTGTTGGATATGTTGCGTTTTCGCTGCGCTTGAGCCCGCGTCTCTGCTACAGTATACGGGTTCTTTCAGTTCCCCAACTCCATCGCACCGTCCACCACCGTATACCAGAAGGAAGGGTATATCAGCTCACCGGATACTTTGGATTAGTGAACGGAACGTTCAGCGGAACGCACTCCGTTTCTTTCAGTGTCCCGGACAGTAGGTTTGCCGCTTTGGGTCACGCACAACTCTTCATGCACGCTCTACTGTAGATAATCGATACATCAAATCCTTCACTGGTGGCGTTCTGAACAGTGCATGCAACAGCCAGACAGCAATTTACACTCAATATTATTCCGGATAACATAGCTTTACAGCCTCCGTTTTCGGTTCCTGTCTCTGCCTTAGTTGATACTTCCAATGAATTTGTTCTTCCTTTCAATGCCGTAATACTGGATGCAGACGGTAGGCGGGACGTGGTCACGTGATGTATCATCTACCGCTTCACTGAATAGTTGTCACCATTGGATTTCGAGAATCAGATTACACTGTGACCGAAGGGGCGTCTCCTCCAGACCAGTATCCCAATCTTAAGTTGGCCAAAGATAAAACCATTGCCCAACAACTTTCAGTTCAGGTGGTACCACTGACAGTTGACCAGTTCAGACCACTGGGCATTCCCCTTCCAGATGGCATTTACATTTGCTGACCTGACTAATCCAGCCCAATGTATGTGAAGGTTTGGTTATTGAATGGAAAGAGTTAAGGATTATGTTCTTTGTTGTTTCAGACATACCGAATGGTCCTATGGATTTTGATAAGTCAATCCTAAATCTCACATTCACCTCCTCACAAACTGAACTCAGTCCTAATGTCGCCATTGTGGATGATCTGATCAATGAGGCTGACCAGCAGTTCATTTGCATAGTGAGGCTTGCGGACCCAACTGTTTTTGCCTCACCCAGGCAGTGAGTTTATGTGGGTAGATTAAAAGAAAAAAGAAGAGGACTTCTCACTTTGTAACGGATCCAAGTGAATTCGAATGGTTGCAGTAATCTTGCACCTCCCATGGTAGTATTTAATGTGGCACGTGTAAAGCTATATGCTACGCACTCGCATCATCTTCTAGTCTTGTAAATAAAGCTTTCCAATTTGCCATAATCCTTGCTCAAATTCACGTCTTATTCCTGCCTTGCCCACTTGGCTATGATTGCAATGATTTCGCACTGTTATTTCTTTACACAATTTTCAGCTCACACATAGAACATGAACATGCACTCATGCTGGCTCACACTTGTGCACACACTTACATTGTTATATACATAGACCTGTTCACCATCGTATGGCATATTCTCACACACTCAATTACACAACAAACCAGATGGTTATACTTGTGTCAATTATGATGGAACACACGCACACAAACGTTGTGATATGCAAATGCATTCTATTCCATTGGATTGCTGTTGTGCCTGTTTGTACAGGCCCCTGATTTTATGTACCGACTCTTATCTGTGTATTGTTGCACGTATGCTCTGTAGAAATATTCCATTTGACAACTACTCTTTGTGCGTATTGAGTTCCTGGTCCTCGTACATGACATAGAGCCACTTGAGACTGTACATTGGGACGTCTACGTAGCTACATGCACTGTCCCATAGGATTGGTCCTCTGTACATGCATCATGTCCCCATAGGTGTATTCCCATTGGATTAGTTGGTCCTTTGCACATGACCCATAAGGTGGGTCCTTTTACTGCATTGTGTCCCCATAGGATTGGTCCTTTGAACACACATCCTGACCCCATAGGTCTGGACCTCTAATAGTACACATACAGTGCACACTTGCCACTGTATACACATGGCAAAGAATAACACTACATTCTCCACAACATGCGTAGGGCTTTAAGTTCCTACGCACTCACATTTTCTTTATTTGGCAATACTTGCATACACACGCAACACTTATGCACTAGTCTGTTACACATGTGACAAAACCTTACAACACTGGCTAATAATGATGGTACACCCACATGCCTTCAGAACTTTATTCTTAGCACATGTCAATTGAACAGCTTAAGATGTCACTGATTTTGTTCTCAATCTGTCTACCTGTTGAGACTGGATTTCTTGTTTCTCAGTTATCATTACATGTTTTCTGTCAGCGCTGTAAAAAGTTTCCCTTTGACAACTCAGTTCTTATCTGACTGGTTCTCCAGGCCCGTATGCTTGAGGGGGGGGGGGGGGGGGGGAGAAGGGTTCAGACAACTCCCCACCCCCACCCCAATTGAGTAAAGAGAGAGAGAACAAGAAAGAAGCAAGGAGTGGATAGCTTGTTTCCACCCAAAAGAAGGCAGTGGATGACCAAGTCACTACAGAGCCTGTGTGCGCACCATTAGAAGTGGTTACTCAGGGGGAAGTCAGAGGAAAGTAACTGTAGACGTGTCAATCCTGGCGGCGCCGTTACAAGATTCTGATACCTCTAGCAGAGGTCAGTACAACTGTAGACATACTTGAAACCATAGCCAATGATGTAGGAAGCATTGTAAAGCCACTTTATCACAGTCTGAAATGGCTAAGTAATCCAATTATCCCTTGCTGAACTACTAAAACATCACTCTGTGCCATCAAGATTCTATGTCTTTCCTACTACATAAATTGGAGGGTGCAATCACAGCTTTCTGATATGCTGGCTAAAAGAGTACCCTTGGATGGTCTGTAGTAAAATCAAAGGTGGTGCCTTTTGCATCCCTTGTGTTCTTTTCAGCACTAACTGCACAAGTAAAGGAAAGTTTGTATATAGCCCTTTTTGTGCATGGCACAAGAAATGTGAAAAGTGTGAGTTTGCTCAGTATCATCAAGAGGCAATGTTGTTGGCAGATGCTAAATAGATGTCTAAAGAAAAGCCTGAGACAAATATAGCAGCCCTGATTGACAAAACAAAGGCACAAAGTATTGCACGCAATAGGTCAATATTAAAGTCAGTTGCAGAGGCAATACTGTTTTGTGCCAGACAATGTATTGCACTGTAATTCATTGTTATTAATTAATTACTTCAGGCCTTTTTCCTATGCGGAATTGTATGCACCACTTCCAGTGACTACTGTCTCTTGTTTTCACCTCACACAGAGTACATGTGCATGCCCTCATGCTGGCTGACACACATGTATGCACATGCACATGTACCTGTACAAAATCTCATTGCATCAATCTCTATTCCATTGAACAGCTTAGTGCATATTCTTGCGCACAACACATGCACAGTGCACTTGCATACAACACACACAGAGACACACACACAACACTAATACACTCTATAGATGTGGAAAAAAAGATAAAAATGATGGTAAACACACATACATTTCAGACTCACTTAATGTGTTCTCTGCACATGCATTTTTGATCTATTCATTGAACAGCTCATGAGGCCACGAGACATGACTACACTGTACATAGATACATGTAGCAACGTGCACACTGTAGTGTCCCATAGGACTGGTCCTTTGTACATACATACTTTCATTATAGGAAGGCTGGTTTTCAGTACTACATGTCGGGATTGTCCTCTGAGACAAATACAGACAACAGTGGCAGCAGAAGGGCAAACACTTTTGTATAGCAATAAGTGTGATTCAACAACTGAATAGTCTGTGTCAATACAATTTCCATGGCATGTCCACTCCTCTGAGCTGATGCATAACAGGTGCCATAACTATTGTTTGCTCTGCCCCCCCCCTCTCTCTCCCTCCCTCCCGGCCCCTCCCTCCCTCCCATCATCCCATCTATTATAGCATCAATATGTTGATCCAAATTTTGTACCAAATATATGTGGCCATGCAACATGGCATGTCCACTGCTCTGAGCTGATGTGTTTCCACTTCTCTCTCTCCAGCCATCGCCATTGGCTTTGGAGCTGATACATACACCTTTACAAAGGGGCAGCAAATCTTTTACGCTGACACAGTGAAGCTGGTCAAGGATGACGGAGTGGTGTCTGAACAGACATTCAGTGTCACGGTTATTGCTCAACCCAATGCAGTGGACAATCAAGCCATGTTTGGCGTGGACTATGACATGGGCCCTTATGCAGTGCAAACGTTCACCATAACACCAGATCAGCTATCTGTCTCTATTGGTTGTAGACATTTATGATGCTGGATTGACAGGGACTTTACAGGCCAAGCTTGTTTCTACCCAAGTAGCAAATACACCCTCATATAGTGCCCCACACAATCCCACCACACTACTGTTGATCTTGGAAAACAAGGGTTGGTTTGTCCGAGTGATCACATGATCAGTTTTATAATGGCCACCTCTTCTTCATATGCAGTGG
This sequence comes from Ephydatia muelleri, assembly GCA_013339895.1. Taxonomy (NCBI): domain Eukaryota; kingdom Metazoa; phylum Porifera; class Demospongiae; order Spongillida; family Spongillidae; genus Ephydatia; species Ephydatia muelleri. Next base: position 1,470,541 of record JABACO010000010.1, read on the forward strand.
CCATTGTTGGCTTTGTCAATAGAGGAGCAGTTGTGACTGAAGGAGGAGACTTCATTGAGTGTGTTGCTGTCACAGACCCTCCTCCAGAGTTAACTATGCAACTAAGCTTCTACATCCAGGTGCTACTAGTCCCTGATACTGCAGGTGTGTGTCTGTGTGTGTGTGTGTGTGTGTGTATGTGTGTGTGTGTATGTGTGTGTGTGTATGTGTATGTGTGTGTGTGTATGTGTGTGTGTGTGTATGTGTGTGTGTGTGTGTGTGTGTGTGTGTGTTTAAAGTCTCAATGTGTGTATGTGTGTTGATGTTGATACAGCTGTGGTGAGTATATCAGCAATGTGTGGTGCACTCACATGATTTTCTCTTAGTGAGGATGGATCTGGAAACCTCACAAGGCAGTGAATCCTTGTGCATAGTTACTCAGAGTGATGTCAGTTGTCTTGCTTACAATGTCTCTCTGCGTGGCATACCACAGAAGCTCTAGGTGCTAATCAGAATGATGTGCTAATGTAAACACCAGTACAGAAGTGTTAATGGTGGCACTGATTTACATCTATTACTTATATTCCTCTTTTGTTTCTATGTATATCAATGAGAGGGGATTCATGTTTATATACTGTTGATTTGCACTCAAATTATGAAACAGTTTATATCCATACTTTTAGAGTGACTTTTGGAGATATATTTACAGAAAAAATATACCTCATAAAATATTTCTTCAAATTACCATATTGGTGTGCAAAATATAACTATTGATGGTTCCAAGTAATCAAACTCATAGCCGGCTCAAAAGCTCATACACATGTGGACAATATTAGCCCATTGGGACTAAACTTTATCCATATTGCAATAAACATTCTCTCCTTTAGATGCCTCTGATGTGTCCAGTGATGCATTTTTCATTGGACCATTTGACAACACAAACAGGATGTACTGCTTCAGCATCAATGCACATGAGTACTTTGAAGGAAACCAGACGTTCACATACTCCCTCACCTTAATTGGGGAACAAGTACCAGTGGTGATATATTCCATTGTCACCATGGTTACCATCTTGGACAACACTAGTAAGAGAGGTGGAGGGAGGGGGGTAAGGGGGGAATAGACGAGTCCAAATTAAAGGGGGGGGGGTTTCAACAATGGACTAGTCCAAATTCTGAATAATGAATTCATGCTACTTAGTCTATGTTTTAATTGTGTAACTCTTGCTGCTTTGTGAGGCTACTACCCAGTCTTGGTATCACTTTATTAACCTTGCTTTTTATTAATGTGGTGGTAAAAGGGTTAAGTGCTCAAAACACAAAACAACAAGAAAACCACACCCCTCGTCTTTAAAAGCATATTGTGCAGACCTTACCATGACAGCTGTAAGGATGAGGCTTGGTTGGATGGCATCAGTCCTAATTGTACACTTCCCTTGTAGCCCTCACCATTGGATTCGATCCAACCCAATACGCTGTGAATGAGTCAAATTCTTATGTGACCTTGGGTGTGTCCATATTGGGAGGCGCCACTATACAGGGAGCCAGTGTTGGAGTGATGTTCTCCACTGGAGATGGAACTGCACTTGGTTAGTGTGTGAGGCGTGTGTATAAATTAAATCCAATAGGGTGATCAAGATCTAATTAAGTGCTTAATTATTGTACATACATGATATACAATGCTTGTTATGAGGTACCCTACATGGTTTGATATTATTGTTGCATGTCACCTTCATAGAATACAACATATTGCACAAACCACACCTCCACAATCGTTGGTACACTCTTACATATGCACACACATTGATCTCAATCTTCTTCAGCTGGTCAAGACTACAATCAGACAGCTCAACTGCTGACCTTCAATGAAAGCACTGCATATATTCCTGTTGCCGTGGGGATCATAAACAATGGTTACTATGAGGATGACATAAGCTTCCAGGCCAATCTGACACTCCAGTCTGCTGGTGGCTATGAGCAGTTTGTGACCCTAAGTCCTGCCATGGCAACAGCAACTATTATTGATGACATCAATGGTAATGTTTTCTGGCTGCGTGTTTCTGTGGTATCCTGGTATATGTACACATGAGTGTGTGTATGCTTGGTGGTAAGCATGTGTGTACTTGTGTGTGTGCATGTGTGTGTGCATGTTTGTACTCGGTTGTGTGTATGTGTTTGTGCATGTGCATGTGAGTGTGTGTGTGCATGTGTGTGTGTGCATGTGTGCATGTGTGTGTATGTTCCCAGTTATATGGTAGCATTGTTGCAGAAGAAAGCAATATGGTGAAGTTGGTGTTGCTAAGGTAGTGGTGTGAGTGGTGAGGTGTGTGAGTGGTGAGATGATGGTTCCATGCAGCACTTACACTTTATCACCATATTACTAATCACCTTATCACCATGACAACCTCTCCTTATCACATACACCTCCCTATCACCACCCACACTCTTCTCTAACCTTCCAATCCAGGGGTCACCATTGGTTTCGACCAGATTGGTTACAGTTTCTTGGAGAACCAGAGATATGCGCGTGTATCAGTGAGAGTGCTTCAGGGACAGCTGAAGAAATCAGTGGCGGTACAGTTCAGAACAATACGTGGTTCAGCTGTAGGTAGGCATCCTGTTTCCTAGATGTAACAGAACTGTTTCTAATCCCTTTCTAGGACCTTATGATTACACTGAAACTGAAAAAATACTGGTTTTCAATAAATCTACACACAGCATCAATGTGGATGTTCCCTTAGTGGATGATGGCCTCGCAGAAGACAATGAGAGCTTTTTGGCCCAATTACTTGCTGTGTCTCCTTCTGGTCGTGTGACCATTGCCCCGGCAACCACACTCATCACCATCATTGACACTAACAGTGAGATGATGTCATCAACACAGCCTCACAATATCCATAACCCAAGCCATTGCATACACTCTTGCATTGCCCTACAGGTGTCATTATTGGTTTTGAAAAGCAAAGCTACCAGATTTCAAAGCACCAGAATCAGGGACGCTTACCAGTGAAAATACAGGTACTTCAGGGAACACTCGGTCGAACAGTGCTCCTCCATGTTAAAACCAGAGATGGTTCTGCAATTGGTTAGTTAGTCCTCATGCTAATTAGTTGCCTATTATGAAGTTTTCTTTCTTCAGCCTCTAAAAACTACATCTCTATTGATTATGACCTTCCTGCCTTGAATTTTTCTGTCCACGAGCTAACTGTGAATGGTTCCATCATTGTGAATGACCTTGCTGAAGATGACAAGGTCTTTTCAGTAGAACTATCCCCGATATCTCCTTCTAGCAGGGTCACCATTGCTCCTAGAAGTGCTCAAGTCACCATCATTGATGACAATGGTATATTGACATGGACTAAATGATGCATCTAGTCCTGCACCCAGTTTAATAACCTATCCTGTTGCCATATGCCCTATCTTCATCTTGCCACACATCTCTCATCATGCATTCAATACCCTTCACCCTCCTCCCCTTCCGCTCTTTCCTATCTCACCTCACCCCTCCTCCCAACCATACTTTTGACAACACTGGCAAATTACCAATGAGTCATGCAAGTGCTATTTTTGATAAGTAGCTTTTTGACATTAATTTTTTAATTCCATACTCAGCCATCTATTTGGTACCAACAAAGGCTACATATGTGCTGAGAGAAAATCAGAACCAAGCCATGGTGTGTTTTGTTGCTGCACCTGTAGCTGCGCTTCGAGTGAATGTAACAGTTGTAGCCATGGAGGATGATGTTCCCAGTGCAAGATGTATGGCAGAAATGTAGCTGCATGTGAATGCCACAGTAATTCATCTCTACTTTGCAGCTTCCCAACACTTCATTGCCAGTTCTGTGAGGCTCACCATTCCACCCTACACGCCACCACAGGCAGAGCTGTGTGTCGCTTTCATGATACTTGATAACAAAGTTGCTCTAGAACCCAACAAGACATTCTCCATAAAGGTCATGCCTTCTCCAAAGGTGGTCCTGCTCAGACCCATCAGCCATGTCCTCATCGTGGATGATGATGGTAATTTTGATCTGTTGTCAATACTGTAGTGTGATATCCAAAGATTTCCCTCCACAGCTGTCTCAGTAAACTTCACCAGTTCAAACTACACCTCAGTGGGAAGTGGGTATACTGCAGTGTGTGTGTCTAAAGATGCCGTCACAGCCAGCAACATCAATGTTGAGATTACACTTACCTCAGCCAACGCCTCATGCAGTGAGTTTCTCAATAGCAACTTTATGAAGTGAATCATTGAATAAAATGTAAATACTTTCAATGTGTACGTCTATCAGACATGCAAATCTGGTCCAAGATCCACTTGTATGACTCACCCATCTCCCTATCCCCCAGCATCTGGAGACTTCTCTCCAGTAGTGTACAGTACAGTCCTTGTTGCTGGACCTGCTGGTGTCCCAACTTGCATCAATGTCACCAATTACCTTTGGGAAGGAAGGTCATCATTTAGAATGTCTATTACAAAGGTCACTGCAGCTGAAGGTATTGTCAAAGTGGGAGCTCCATCAAGTGCTATAGTGTGAGCATCTTTAATGTTGGTAAGCTGACGCCCTCGTATGACATAAGATAGGCTAATATGTGCTGCCTCTGGTGTGTGCTACATATATGGGGAATGGTGCACATGGAAGGCTTACATATACTGTGGTGATCAGTTCTTAATAAAAAGAAACCATGTATCAATCAATATGAAGGTTCATATTCAATTATCAATCAGAATACCCATGACAATGAGCCACACAGATTATAGCGAAACATGTTTTTACATTTGGTCTTTTCCTTCCAGGAGGATGTCTTGAAAATGAAGACACTTTTCTGTGCCATTATGTGTTTGGAACGTTCCTCTGTCAACTCAAGGTCTACAACCAGCTGTGTTGCCGCACATGTGGAGTGATTTGTTAGATGTGATTGTAATGATCAGTGTAGTATTGGTGCTGAAAATGATTTTGGATTTGATGTGCATTTAGAATGTGTATCAATATAGTGTACCTAAATGTTCTGCATTAACGTTAGAATGAAGAGTACAACGACTGTTACTGAAAATAGGTGTGTACTTAGAGAAAGCCCCTTGCATGTCAAAGCAACTGCACTATGGTCTGTTTGTGTGTAGTAGACATCCTCTGTGAAGATATGGACGACCACATCAATGAAACCGAAAAGCAGTTTATTTGTGTATTGATGCTCTTGAATACTTCTAGCTGAAAGTCTACTCTTATCACTAATGATCATAGGCCGTGTCAAATTAGCCAATGTTTGATCAAATAACATTACATTAAATTTGTAAATTGAGCACAAAAATTGGCACTAACTAACGTAGAGACATGATAATAATAACCGTGAGATTGACACCAAATTAATATATTGCAATCCTTTTTTTTATTTAAATAAATATACATTTTAACCTCAAGCTCATCACACTGAATCTACATATTTATTACACCATGGTATTTAAAAAGCCTCAGGAGTTGAAGATCACGTGTATACTTAGCCATTGTGGTCTGTGATATTACTACATCCTTTGGGTTATTAATGATTATGTCCGAAAGGCATACTTCTGTGCATGGACCTGCTTGTTTCAATAACAATTGATCTACGTTTCAAGAGTAAAACATACATTAAGTACTTTAGAGCAAACATGTAGACATTTGATGCCGAATAAAGTTTTCTATATGAAATGTTTTCATATGCTCAATCAATTAAATAATTATTATCGTCTCATTTTTTCTTTGTTTGTAGGTTTCTGCATTGACGTAATAAACTGTATAAAAAACTATTATAGCAATTGAATTGCTCTATGTTGTTTCTCTTCGTTGTGAACAATTGATTCACAATAAATATTACAGTTTCACATGTCTGGCTAAAACAAAACATGCAAACAATGGCTTCTATTGTTGCAGCTATCTCAATTGGCTTCAACATGGATGCATACACTTTTATTGGATTGGCAAGCGCAAGCTTCTATCCTGATACAATAACACTAGTCAACAATGATGGAGTGGTGTCTGAACAGGCCTTGTTGTCCAGGTTACAGCTACTGATGCTAACTATGATATAGGTCGTTTTGCTATGCAGACATACATTATGAGCTCTCACCAGCTGTTGGTAAAAACATTTATGCTATTACTCAACAGTGCAAGACTAAACAAGCCATGCTTGTTTCTGCCCGTGTGGTAAATTCCCCTCAATACGGTGCGCCACTACATCCTAGTTGGTCATGGGAGGGATCACATGATCTACGTTGTAATGATCACCTCTTTGTGTCTTTATGTATAGTGATTGTTGCTGGATTCAATAGCTGTTACACTGAGAAGAGTTCTCTGAGTGTGTTGCTGTCACACAGCCTGACCAAAGTATTCAAATGAGGTGGGTAAGGTTTTGGACCTTGTCCCTATTACAGCAGGTCTCCTGTGCATTGAAATTATATAGCATGTGGGACTGGGGACAAGTGCCCACTGCTGCATGGAAAAATAACACTAAAATGTGTGAGGTGAGAACCGAGTCATATCACATGAAATGCTTATAGATTACATGTATAACTGGTGTGTGCAAGTACGCTGTACATGATGTGCATAAGAATATACGCCATACGATAGTGTACAGGGCCATGTACGCAACAATGCAAGTGTGTGCACAAGTGTGAGCCAGCATGAGTTCATGTACTATGTGTGAGCTGAAAGTTGTGTGAGACCGAAATCATTGCAATCGTACCTGTGGGCGTGGCAGATATAAGACGATGATTTTAGCAACATGATGGCAAATAGGAAAGCTTAATTACACGACTAGAGGATGATGTGAGTGCGTAGCAAATAGCCTTACGCGTGCCGTTTTGAATACTGCCGGTGACTTGGGAGGCGCAAGGTTATACTGCAACCATTCACTTGGATCCGTTAATTTGGTACGATCGTCTGGCAAAGTGAGCATTTTTCTTCTTCTTCTTCTGAGTGAGACACAAACAGTTGGAAACGGCTAAGGCTGAACAAAGAAGTTATCATGGATTGGGAGAATGGAGCACGGGTTGCATGCAATAATGGTGCAATCGAGCAGGAAATGTGCACTAACTTTGTACATCTGTATCTCCGTGACGGATAAAGTACAAATTAACTAACTGAAAAGATCAATCGCAACAGGACCCCTGTACGTATGTACTGAATTTGAAGCGATTTGAACACTCCTACCTGAAGATGTGGCGGTTTTGAACCCCAAGGTGTATCGAACCTCGTAGCATCAGCACGGAACTGGTACAAGGCCCCACAATATGATTTCCTGTATTGAAATGGTGTAGTATGAAGTATTGGAAACAGGAGGACGATCTCATTAACCGTTGGGAAGGTATAGCGATTCAAACGCGATGCATTTTTATAACATTTTATCGGAAACTGTCCCATATCACATGAAATGCATATAAATTACATGGTGATTAAAAAGATCTATTTAGAGAATGCTGTTTTAACAAGCATCATTTTTTCCCAGTAAGGGGCTCTCAAATATCCATGGCAACGGGTATTGAGTGGTACTTTGACCGTATGTTGAGTAGGGTTAATTATATCCTATTTCCTCCAAAATACTATAACGTCAGAATCTTGATTCGAGTTTAGACACAAATGCAATTAGTTATTGAAGTGGCTTTTGAAAATGTGACCATGCAACATGCTGATATCAACATATTTTTGGAAGGAGGCAAATTAATAAGTGACCAGCACCATGCTCACTGCATTAGATGGTTTGCTTCCACAGCTACAAGAGAGAGCTGAAGCCAGTAGTGATGCTAAGGTTTCTCCACCACAAGAGTTTGAGTCAGATGTTTGCTGCTATTTCAAGGAACCAAATACCCCACTCCAATGACCTCTCGAATTACATACAACACATGTGCGAGTTCTTTCACAGTCACTTCAAGGGGTTTAGTGACACAACAACACTGATTACTATTCATGTATTAAGACTATTTTATCAGTGATGAAAGGTGTCTTTTTGGGACGAAGCATATATAATTACATATGTTGATACCACATCATGTGTACATGACATGTTCAGGTGTGTATGTTATGTTGGTACCACATCAGGTGTGCATGTCATGTTGGTACCACATCAGGTGTGCATGCCATGTTGGTACCACATCAGGTGTGCATGTCATGTTGGTACCACATCAGGTATGCATGTCATGTTGGTACCACATCAGGTGTGCATGTCATGTTGGTACCACATCAGGTATGCATGTCATATTGGTACCACATCAGGTGTACATGTCATATTGGTACCACATCAGGTGTGCATGTCATGCTGGTACCACATCAGATGTGCATGTCATGTTGGTACCACATCAGGTGTGCATGTCATGTTGGTACCACATCAGGTGTGCATGTCATGTTGGTACCACATCAGGTGTACATGTCATGTTGATACCACATCAGGTGTACATGTCATGTTGGTACCACATCAGGTGTGCATGTCATGTTGGTACCACATCAGGTGTGCATGTTATTATGATACCAAATCAGTTTACATGTCATTTTGGTACCACATCAGGTGTAGACCACAGGAACTGAAGAATGTACAGCTATTTAGGAACACTGAATCTCGTAACAATTTGTAATCAACGCTCACGTGTTTACAATGAATTTACTCTAATGGCATGGATCTTATAATAATAGCTTTACGCTTATCATAGTGCAAGTAAATTGTTGCACTGCAGAAATAGCAGGCAGCTAGTGTGTTTATATAACAGCCCTTTGATGTTCGTTGTTCCGTATTCAGTACTTTTCCTGTACATTCCACTGATCAAGTAATTCCTCTCTGGAACTCCTAGCCTCAAGATGTTGTTGGATATTTGTAGCTTTCGGTTTCGACTCTGTGCTGTTGATCTTAAGATCCTTTTGTAAACTGTACCTCTTTTCATAGGCCGTTTGTAAGTGCATGAATGCATGTCATTAGTTGCCTTAGAATCTGTGTATGTTTGTTATTTGTTGTTCATTTCAATTCAATTCAATTTCAATTTCAGATTGACACCAAGTGGGGTTTTCGGCATCAGGGTTCATGAAACATTTTCTATGCTTTTGTTGTTATCTCCACAAAAATGCTTAATTCAAATTATCTATTTCTGTGGTCATGTCTGTCATGGTGTACCTCATCAGCATCCAACATGCCTAGCACATGCAACAGAGCAGATCAATTGGCTAGATAGCTTCCACCACCACCTGTCACACAATCCACACATCTTATGATTGGCCCATATTTCAATCCCCCCTCCCCCCCGCCCACACTGTCTGCGGCGAGTCTCATTTGGAAGGTCAACACTCCATCATGCTTCAGCCTCAATTATTGGAGCGCTGCTGTTGCCTCAGTTGCAAACAAATAGCAAAGTGATTTCGCAACAAAAGTCTAAATTACGACCCCGCAGCATGCAGTCAAACAGGTCATTGCCTCTTATTTACACACAGGGATGTGCAGTTCAGTTCAGATGCAGGTGTTCGGTATCTTTCTACCCAATCTGGGCACATGGGAGTAGTATCCCAACAAGCCACCTCCCTGCAGGTAGTATCAGTATTGATCTAATTAGCCACAAACATGCTAATCCCAGATGGCAAGGTTCCTAATTATCAGAAAGAGCAGCTGGGATGTGGTGTGTTTGTCACATCAGCGCACCCACCTTTTTATACCTTTTGGAAATCTGGTGTTTACCATTGACAGAGTAGATATGTTTTGGGCATTAAATGTGTTCTCTAGAGCTAGAGAATTATTGCATTAGGGAGTAGAGCTCTTTATGTTGAGATTAGAGGGTTCATTATTAATATAGGCATGAATGGCTGCAAGTGTTGTGCATGGGATGTAATAGGAAGTGCACTGATCGGATGGACATTGGCTTCTCATCCACGAAGCCTTTGCCCAGATTCCTGAACACACAATCATATAATTCCCTCAGCATTAATGTACGGACTGGGCACTTCACTCTCATGCACCGCATGCCATCAGAGCGAATACGCCTTCATTTCATACGTGCACCTGTAAGGCTTCAGATAAAGCGTACCAGATCGCTGCCAGTGTGATGCTAGTTGAACCCGTTGCAAGCGGTACATTCAATCCATCTCACTGCTGTTACAGCAGTTACGTTCTTTCGTTGAGCTCAACAACATCATGAATACAACTTGTACGAAATTATGTGAAGCCGGTTTTTTGATAATACCGTACTACGCTAACCCTAACCCTAACCCTAACCCTAACCCTAACCTTAACCCTAATACAGTCCTACGCTAACCCTAACTCTAATACAGTACTATGCTTTGACAAGTATAATGTGTTATATTATTTATTGCAGTACGATCAAATAATGCCGGGAGTAAGTGTTCATGCAGTCCCAAACTCTAAACATTTGCCAGGTGTTTACAGTACTACACATAAAATGCAAATACATCCACAAATAACATGATATTATAAATTACCTGACATTCATTAATTCTGCATCAACGATTGATGCAGAATTAATGAATGTCAGGCAATTAATAATATCATGTGTGTTAAATAACACGCATGTCTTTTCCCCTCAGTCTCTTCATGGTCTAAATATGAATATGTTACAACGCATGGTCCTACTTTAGCACGGCTGTGTATGGACACACTATTCAAAAATAGCAAATCATTCTTATACAACATTTTGAGAAACATCTCTCAGCCCAGGTGGAACTTCAAAATGACGATGTCCTCAATTTGAACTATCAACTTACTATAGTCACGTTCCCAAACCCACATGACGTGCCTTCGGGGTCCCCGCTCATCGTACCATACATGTAGGCCACAACAACTTTTTGCATCATCCACTGACCATGCAATTGCTGAAGGCAAGGTCAACCTTTACGAAATGTAAACTTTTATTTATTTCGTAAAATTGTGTGTACATAATGATATATGTGGTTGTTGTGGATGTAACAGTCTGGAAAAAAAAAAATATCTACGTCGCACGTAAAGCTTGATTATGAATGTGCCAGTTGTATCAGTTACCGTTAAACAGTTGCGGTCGGATTGATAATAGCATTGGGCCAATGGTATTATCAGTCTGACCGCAACTGTTTTAATATATTTTGTTTTTGACAGTGTACGTACATTCAGATGCCATGTTTCACCAACGAGCAGCAAAAGTTTTGTGCTTCGTATTTATAACTGCGATTGGAATCACACGTACGTTTTGTGTAACTAAATAGCCATTTCAAACCACGAACCACGAGTGCATGTGCTTTTACCTCCTCTTATTTTCGCTTTATCTATCAGTGGTGGCCTCACAGACGGTGACGTGCTACACTTCTAGCACCACGTGCACATCCACCAGTGTGATCCTAACGGGAACCCGAACAGCGGGGCAGTGTTGTCTGAACAGAGGAGGGAGGTCTTACAAAACTGGCACGTCGACAACATGCACGCCTTGTGTCGGTAAGTTTTGGATATACTTCGTGCTTTCGCTGTGCTTGAGCCCGCGCCTCTGCTACAGTATACGGGTTTTTTCAATTCACCAACTCCACCGCACCGTCCACCACCGTATACCAGAAGGAAGGGTCGCAGCTCAACGGATACTTCGGATTTGTGAACGGAACGTTCAGTGGAACGCACTCTGTTTCTTTCAGTGTCCCGGACAGTAAGTTTTTCGCTTTGATTTTATGCACAGCTCTTCATGTATGCTCTACTGTAGATAATCGATACATCAAATCCTTCACTACTGGCGTTCTGAACGGTGCAGCGGTCAGACAACAATTTACACTCAATATTATTCCGGATAACATAGCTTTACAGCCTCCGTTGTCGGTCCCTGTCTCTGCCACAGTTGATGGTTCCAATGAATTTGTTCTTCCTTTCAACGCCGTAATACTGGATGCAGACGGTAGGCGGGACGTGGTCACGTGATCTATCATCTACTCAACCACTTGCATACCACTCCAGTTGTCACCATTGCATTTCGAGAATCAGATTACAGTGTAACCGAAGGGGCGTCTCCTCCAGACCAGTATGCCAGAGTTAAACTGACCAAAGATAAAACCATTGCCCAACCACTTTCAGTTCAGGTGGTACCACTGACAGTTGACCAGTTCAGACCTCTGGGGATTCCCCTTCCAGATGGCATAACATTTGCTGACCTGACTAATCCAGCCCAATGTATGTGAAGGTTTGGTTATTAATTGCAAAGAGTTAATGATTATGTTCTTTGTTGTTTCAGACATACCAAATGGTTCTATGGATTTTAATAAGACAATCCTTAATCTCACATTCACCTCCTCACAACGCGAAATCAATTTCAATGTTGCCATTGTGGATGATCTGATCAATGAGGCTGACCAGCAGTTCATTTGTATAGTGAGGCTTACAAACCCTTCTGTGAATGCTTCTGGAAATGTGATCATTAAGCATCCCTCCACAGTGATTACGATTGCTGATAATGACCGTAAGTGGGCAGGTTTCAGCCATCAATGTGATCCCATAGCATGTGTATGGAGCACATACATACTATAGGTGTTCGTGATTGTAATGTTTTAGAAATGGTTATTGCTCTATCTTGCAATTAGTGTATCTCTACAAAACAGACAAGTACACGTGTTGAACACGGCAATAAAACAAACAACAATAACATACTAAAAGTATGTCCACTATTATTAACAACTATTACAACTAACAGACGTATTCTATTTAACCAATAAATTACCAAATTATTCATTACATAAGGGGTCAAAGTTGTTGCATAATTGTAAGTATTTCTGCAGCTTGCACTCCTCTGCTTGTTAGCAATGCAACCTATTACAGTATGTAGATTTGCCAGATTATATCATTTTGTTTTAGCATGATTTTTTTTCCAATAGAAGGGAAAGTTCTGTTCAATGTAGACCATCTTTGGAAAGTGTGTGTGGCCCATATATATGTGGTGCATGTGCTGATTCTTAACATGCCAATAGAATCAATGAGTCCTATGTATTTCAATGCTGCAGGGGCTGATTGGAAATGACACATCTGATTTTAGTATAAACACGTTTGACTGTGTGTTGATACTTCTAAATCAAATAACATTATTTTAATAGCAATGGAGCAAAATGAATGTGCAGGGATATTAATTATAGTAGATATTATTTTATAGATAGTGGCATCTTCATTGCATGAATTAACTATAGAAAAAACTGTCTGTGCTAATGCAATAAACGTGATTTTTATTTTAATTACAATGAACAAATAATTGGCTATTACATTAGAGCCCGGCCATTACTGCAAGGATAAATAACACTTTTGCTATAAATATTAGACTTTGGAATTTGGTGTGTGCATTAATCCAAATGAAGCATTTTGGCTGTAGAATGTACGTATCTCTCTTTAAATTTACCCCCAACCACTTGTAAATTCTGTTCTTACTTTATTTAATATTTAATTCCGCAATGTACTCTGCCACCACTGATGGTATAGCGGTGCTAGCGGAAGAACAAATAATGGAGCCATCCTTGGTCTACCAGATGGCTATTGTTTGGTACTAAAGATGGCAGTTTTATATGCTGGTGCCAGCGCCAAAATACTTGCCATTTGCGGCTGGACATTAGTTTGGATAATTAAACGATACCGTAATTCATGATGAACTACCAAAATTAGTCTAGCTGCATCTCATTATACGACATTGTTTATAAATAATTCATCTTAATTACTTGTTTAAGCTTTTAAATGGCACTATTCGAACTCCACTTTTAGCTCTGGTTGTCAAGGGGGCGTTATAAGGGCACGACAAAATCATTTAAATTTTTCGTGTTATAAACCTAGTATCCAAAGTATAATTTTTTGTTTCCACGAAAAGGGACATAGCGCATAGATTAAAAAATTTCCAGTACGTGCAATAAAAATGTAACATTGGTGTTGAAATGAATGGCTAATTAAAAATTCAGAGCCTTACAACTCCATAACAGATACCCAGGTTCTCAGTGTGTAAGAAGCAGTGTGTAGAGGACATTTCAGACTTCTAGAATATCAAAAAAAATCTCGAAAGAACATGTTAGGTCCTTTTTCACGGAAACGATCCCATATGCTTCATTGGATCAATGCACACAATTTCCAAAGTAGTAGCCCCTCCCCCTCTCCTCTACTTGGACTCATTGAGAACCGAGTCATATCATGACCTTGCATAGCCACACCCATTTGAGGCAATACTTATAGGCCAGGTTGAGTGACTAATAAGTAGGCTTGTTTTTGAAACAAACAAAAAACCGTCATGTACTCACGATGAATGTGTAAGGATGTTGTTGTTTTAGAACACTGTTCTTACGTGAGTGTAGCATTCCTTTGGCTACATGTTGAGTGGAGTGTGGCATTGTAGTGTATTGTATTATTTAGAGGTGTGCATGTGATCTGTGCATGATCCTCAGTTTTGTATTGTACGACTCTGATTTTGATATCTTTGTCATCACTGTTGATCAAGACTGACTACACATTGAGCGGGAGTGTACTTTGTCCACATGTAGAATATTGCTTCAAATGACAACACATTTCACGTAGCATCCAATTGTTGATTCAATTCCTGCACTAGCTAAATATGGTCATACAACATGACATGTCCAGAGTGCTACTCTGAGCTATTACATAACGAGTACCATAACTGCTCTCTCTCCCTCTCTCCCTCTCCCTCTCTCTCTCTCTCCCTCCCTCCCTCCCTCCCTCCCTCCCTCCTTCCCTCCCTCCCTCACTCCCTCCCTCCCTCCCTCTCTCTCTCTCTCTCTCTCTCTCTCTCTCTCTCTCTCCACACACAGCCATCGCCATAGGCTTTGGAGCTGATACATACACCTTTACAAAGGGGCAGCAAATCTATTACGCTGACACAGTGAAGCTGGTCAAGGATGATGGAGTGGTGTCTGAACAGACATTCAGTGTCACGATTATTGCTCAACCCAATGCAGTGGACAATCAAGCCACATATTATGTTGACTATGACATTGGCTTTGCTACAGTGGTAATGTTCACCATAACACCAGATCAGCAATATGTCTCTATTGGTGTAAACATTTTTGATGAGGGACTGACGGGGACTTTACAGGCCAAGCTTGTTTCTATCCAAGTAGCAAATACACCCTCATATGATGTGCCACACAATCCCACCACAATACTGTTGATCTTGGATAACAAAGGTTGGTTTGTCCGAGTGATGACATGATCAGTTTTATAATAACCACCTTTTCTTCATATGCAGTGGCCATTGTTGGGTTTGTTGATGGAGAAGCAGTTATAACTGAAGGAAAAGACTTCATTGAGTGTGTTGCTGTCACAGACCCTCCCCCAGAGTTAACTATGCAACTAAGCTTCTACATCCAGGTGCTACTAGTCCCTGATACTGCTGGTGTGTGTGTGTGTGTGTGTGTGTGTTTGTGTGTGTGTGTGTGTGTGTGTGTGTGTGTGTGTGTCGTGTGTGTCATGTGTGTATGTGTGTGTGTGTGTGTCGTGTGTGTGTGTGTATATATGTGTGTGTGTATATAGCATGTGTGTGTTGTGTATGTGTGTGTGTCTGTCTCAAGTCTCAACGTGTGTATGTATGTTGTATACATCTGTGTTGTGGTACACTCACATGATTTTCTCTTAGTGAGGATGGATCTGGTAACCTCACAAGGCAGTGAATCCTTGTGCATAGTTACTCAGAGTGATGTCAGTTGCCTTGCTTACAATGTCTCTCTGCATGGCATATCACAGAAGCTCTAAGTGCTAATCAGAATGATGTGCTAATGTTAACACCAGTACAGAAGCTGTTAATGGTGGCACTGATTTACATCTACTACTATTGATGTGCAAGATATAACTATTAATCAAATCATCGATCTCACAGCTCAAGAGATCAAACAATGTCTGTACAGGGACAATATTAACCTGTTGGGAATAAGCCTATCTACATTGCAGTATACATTTTCTTTCCTTCAGATGCCTCTGATGTTTTCACATCCAGTGGTCCAATTATCCTTGGACCATTTGACAACACTAACAGGAAGTACTGCTTCAGCACCACTGCACTGGCTGATGAGTACTTTGAAGGAAACCAGACGTTCACATACTCCCTCACCTTGATTGGGGAACAAACACGGGTAGTGGTATCCCCCAATGTCACCATGGTTACCATCTTGGATAATACCAGTAAGAGAAGCACTTGGAGGGAGGGGTTCACCAATGTGAGCAGTAAAGGGTTAAGTGCCATGCAACAGAAAACCACACCCCTTGTCTTTTGTTGTTTAGTTTCATTGTACAGCATATTGTGCAGACCTTACCATGTCAGCTATATGGATGAGGCTTGGGTGGATGGCATCAGTCCTAATCGTACACTTCCCTTGTAGCCCTCACCATTGGATTCGATTCAATCCGATACGCTGTGAACAAGTCAGATTCTTATGTGACCTTCAGTGTGTCCATATTGGGAGGTGCCACTATACAGGGAGCCAGTGTTGGAGTGATGTTCTCTACTGGAGATGGAACTGCACTTGGTAAGTGTGTGAGGCATGTGTATTAATTTTAATAAACTTCAATTCAATAGAGTTGTTAACTGAGTAATATTTTGCAGCACAGATATGAGACATCTCAACAGAACAATACACAACCTTATATAGGACAAAACAAAAAGCAGGCAATATCAGTTTTACAATCTAGCTGTACTGGCTGAGCTTCTCCACTTGCTGACCATTGTCTTAGTCAGGTGACATCAGTGGGATACCGTATTACACAACCCTCACCTTTAGAAAAATAAGTCCCTTATTTATGATATAACTTCAATATCGATCTGAGGGTTTTCTGACTCCAAGGGGTACCTTCAGGGTGCATGCACTTCATGACTGAGTAATTGTTCCGCTTGGTCCCGTCCACTGGCTGCATCTCCTGTAGATGTTCACCAGGCTCAGGGTCATCCATGTCTTCGACTATTTCCATTCTCTCTGCTGGATGGTGATTTGGGGCTGGTGGGGTATCACTGTCATGTCACCAGCACATTTCTTCAATCTGTAAGAGTGAACTACTACTCTCTTCCAGCTGTTGTGGATACTCTTAATTCTGTAGGTGCTCTCAGAGAGTCTCTTCATAACTTTATATGGCCCTGACCAAGGATGACATCCTCCCCTTCACACAGCTGGATTGTGGAGCCAAACTAGATCATCAGCCTCAAATGGTACGCCATGAATGTGCTTGTCATACAATTCTCTCTGCCATTGTGCATACTTCCTGTTTTATTTCTAGTCTGTTCAATTGCCATGAGCAACTTGAGTCCCAACTCCTTTGCATGCTCTGATACAGAAGTCCCAGTACTTTTAGTGCCATACATCAGATCTACAGGCAAATGGGCTTGGCAACCATGCATCAAAAGGAAAGGAGTTTCACCTGTGGTGGGATGAGTGCATGTGTTATAAGGCAGACACACTTTAGGTAAATACTCTTCCCAGCTGTCTTTTCCAAGTCTGAAATGGAAGCGGCCAACATATTTACCAATGTACGGTTGAATCTTGCAACCATTCCATCCCCTTGAAGATGATAAGGTGTGGTCACTGTTTACGAATTTGCAAGATCTTACATATCTCGGCAATCATGATAGATTTAAATTGCCTCCCTTGGTCGGATTGCAACTGCTCTGGCATGGAAAACGACAAAAGAACTCATTCACTAGTTTCTGGGCAATTGTTGGTGCTTTCTGGTTGAACAGCATTACCTCAGCATATGTGTGTCACATTACCAATCTGAGGAACTGTATCACAGTGGTGCTCTATTGCTAATCAGAAGAACAGCATTACCATAACATATATATATGTATGTCACGTTACTTAACTGAGAAACTCTATTACAAATACTGTGAATGTGATATGGAGAATTTAATTACTGCACCACTTGCAATATTGAATTCGTTATAATGTTTAGCAAACTGTGATACAGTTCCTCACATTAGTAAACATGACACTCATGTATTCTGTGGTAATCTTGTTCCTTAGATTAGCAAGAGGAGACCACTGTGATAAAGTTCCTCAGATTAGTAACATGGCAGACATGTATATACGTAATAATAATAATAATAATAATAATATATAATTAATGCTTTCCCTGGGATGCTCCTCATGCATTGAGTACGAAAGCATGGTTTAAGGTCAGTCGAATTCTGTCACATGTTCAATGTCGTTGTTTTTGCCCACTGAGGGGCAGGCAGCAGCCGCAGCTGGATGTTTGCTACCTAGCCAGCAAGGACCAATGATAAGAGCTGGCTATCATTGGGTCAGCCTGCATTCAAAACCATTACGCTGGCAATGGTTAGGTGGCTATTGGGGTAGAAGCCCAGAGGGTGCCGCCCAAGTTATATTGTAAATATTTTCCCCAAATAGGATTTAAGTGGTTTTGGTTACAGGCATGGGGTACATCATGGTAGTACATAAACATTGTGTGTGCATGTGCCAAAATGTTACTGAGCTGATGCTATGACTGAATTGTTTGAAGGCTGTGTCAAGGGGTGACGTGTGTAAACCTTGTAGGCTTCGCTACGCCAGTTGATGGCCTCAGGTGGTAGACTGCTCCTAGCCGCTGCTGTTGCTGCTCTTATGCGTAGGCTGTGGGTGTTGTACAGCTTTGTGCTATAGCCACACTTTCGTATCAGGTGATGCAGTACCAATCTCAGTGCCCTTGCTGTGAGGGCTGTCCCTGATTGAAACCGAAACAAGGGTTTCCTTGCAGATTGTGTCACCTGACCTAGGTATCTCTGCATTGCAAGGTGTGGGCAGCACTTGGTGTGTGTCTGTCCGATGTGGATCTGGCAACCTTCACCCTTCTGGTCAGTCTTAGACCTCTTGATGGTGACTACCGTAATGTCCTCCATGGTAAGGTGCTGTTCAGGGTTGAACCCATGCTGGTTTTCCACTGTGAACTTGCTGACCCTTAGCAGACTGAAGAACCCCAATGTGATGGCTGCTTTGAGCATCAGGCGATCGTGAGCTGTTCTGTCCAGCTGTGACAGCATCTGTCCTAGATTATTGTTGGTGATTGGCTGACGTTTTGGTTTGAGGTGGGCTGCAGGCATGGAACGTTCGACACCTTGGACCAGGAGCTTGATCACCGGGTTGTTGGTTGTTGGACTTTCAAGACCATTCACGTGGTGTAGGTAGGACACTGCTGATATGTACACCTGAATTGTCCTTGGCTGGAGAGTCAAGCTCAGGCTGGGAGTGGTTTCCGGGGGTGGGTGCTGCAGAAATCATAATACCTCTTAATCCCCGTCTGGTAGGTGTTGAAAATGGATGGGGCCAGTGCTCTGCAGAGAAGCTTCTCCATCTGGTGACAGAGTTCTGCCAGCTCTGGAGGTACTGGTGTTGGCTGTGGGTTGGCCTGTGGGGCAAGGGCAGAAAACAGTGACAACTGATTATGCGAGAGAGCATCCGCTATTCGGTTCAATGTGCCTGGCAGGTGGACCAGGCGGACAATAAAACTGTGCTTGGCAGTGATGAAGAACAGTGTCCGCAGGAGGTGTAGAATTTCTGGGTGCCTGGCCGACTGGTTGGACCAGGCCTGCACTATTGCCATGTTGTCACAGTGCACAGTGATGCGTTGTCCTTGCAGGAGATGTCCCCAAGTGCAGGCTGCCGCAACGATGGCAAACAATTCCTGCCACTGAATCGATCGCAAGGGAAGTCTCTGATGAGGTGACCAGTCACCACGGAACCACGCCCCGTTGAAGTATGCTCCACAGCCCAGTGTCCCCAAGGCATCTGTAAATAAGTTGATGGTCTCTGCATCCTTCCAGTTGGGGTCGAGGAAGATTGATACTCCATTCCACGAGGGCAGAAACCTGTCCCACCATATGATATCCTCCCTTGCCTCCACATTAAGGTGAATGTGATGGTGTAGTTTGGAGACTGTGGTTGACAGCTCTATCAGCCTACGGAGGAAGAGACGACCAGATGGGACCACTTTGGCAGCGAAGGACAACTTGCCAATCAAGCGACAGAAGGTCCCGCTTCGTAGCTTTGTACTTTCCCAGCCAGTATTTGATTAAGATGGTCATTTCTTGCAACTGGTTTGTCAGGTGGTAATCGCAGCTGTTGTAGAGTAGTGTCGATGGTGATGCCAAGGAATGTGATGGTGGTCGCTGGACCTTCCAGCTTGTCCAAGGCAACTGGGATACCCAACATCTCACATACCCGGAGCATGGTTTCTGCTGACTCACTACAAGTGGGCTGTCCAGCTGGGCCCGCCAGGAGGAAATCATCCAGGTGGTGAATCACATCCGCTGCATAATTGGTGGCCATGATCCAGTGGAGGGCAGAGGCAAACTGGTTGAAGAGGTATGGAGCCGAACGAAGGCCAAAAGGCAGGCATGTGTCTACATAGTACTTCCTTTTCCAATGAAGGCCCAGGAGGTCCCACTCTTCTGCTGCAATTGGAACCATGCGAAATGCTGCCTTGAGGTCAATCTTGGCCATCATGCACCCTTTCCTGTATCTGGACACCATTGCCACTGCCTCGTCTACTGTGGCGTAGTGGATGGGAAAGTCTTCTTTATCAATGAAATCATTGATGCTGCTGGCTTCGGGTGCAGACAGGTGCATGATGACCCTCCATTTCCCATTCTTCTTAGGCACTGCTCCCATCCCTGATGTGCGCAGGTTGGTCAGTGGACGCTCTGAGAATGGACCCAGGATGCGTCCAGCCGCAATTTCTTTCGCTAGCTCAGTGTCGATAATGTCTGGGTGCTTACGTGCTGATGCTAGGTTTCGTGCAGTGTGCGGAAAACGTGGTCCATTATATCTGGTCCAGTGGAAACACCGTTGTCAATGCCAGCTAGCAGCCATGAAGTCCAGGCCTTGTCGGGATGGTTTCTTAATTCTTGCTCAAAGGTAGAGCTTTGTAGGGGTGTGTGAGCTCGCTGGAGCTCACACGGGTGCTGGCTTGGTGCGAGGGCAGGCTGTAGCAGGGTGGTCCCCACCACAACCGTGACCCCAGCACTTGCGGGCATAGTGGCATTCGGTTCCTTTAGTGCACTTGCCGTAGTTAAAATGACGGCAGATTTCCTGGCCTGTGGTGGTGAGCGCGGAGCGATCCCCCTGCTGGTTGCTGGCGTTTCCTACTGTGGTGGCTGAGCCCTGACAAGGGGTGGAGCTGCCACTCTGCACCTGCTGCCGGGTACGAAAGGGGTTACGGGTAACGCACCAGACCAGTATGTCCTGCTTCAGCACGTCCATCGTAACGTCGACTTACTTCTAGCAAAGAAATTGCATATTTCCCGGGCGTTACGCGCCATTAACGTATTATAAGGACGTCCTCAAAGCCAGTCGTAATACGTTAATGGCGCGTAACGCCCGGGAAATATGCAATTTCTTTGCACACTTGTATCTCCATAACGGATAAAGCAAAAATTAATGAACAGAACAAATCAATAGCGGTAGGACCCTTCTACATAGGTACCTATTTTGAATTGATTTGGACACTCCTACCTGAAGATGTGGCCGTTTTGAACCCTACGGGGTATCGGACCTTGAAACGTCGGTACCCCGCATGTGTAAGACACCACAATGGATTTTCACATATAGTAATGGTGTGGTATGTTGTGTTAAAAATAGGAACCCGATAGCATTAATATTTCGGAAGATATATCGATTTAACTTTTATGTTATAAAATAAAATCCACAAGACCCATTTTCATATAGAACGTTCCATATGTGTATATGTGTATTCATATTTAACTAAAACAAACACACACACATACAAGTATTTCATGGTAATAGATATTTATTGGCTGTCTAAGTACGGCTAGTGAGTTGTTTTCTATAAATGCATATCTTCACATTATGAAGTTAGGACTTAAAAAAAAAAGGGTCTATTTATTGCATAAATGTATGTCTCCTTGCAAATCTAAGGAACGGTGTTACCATGACATACATGTAAATGTAACTTCTAACTCGCTTTAGCTCATTCTGAAGTGATGTGACCCCTGCAGAAAAAAGAGGCTGAAGGAGGAGGAGAGAGGAGAATTAGGAGGTTGACAAAACTTAATCTGTTGTGTGATCGTAGTGGTATGCGTGTCATCAGAGATGTCACGTTACATTTTAAAACGTTCAACATTTTAGTATGCGGAACAGAACGGAATGGAACTTTCCGCAAATGCTCCGTTCCGTTTCGCATATTAGTAACACCCATCGAGGGTTGGCCTTTTCCCTGCTGCTTGCCGTAAGTGTTCCGTCTATGTGTGCACTTCCGAGAACGATGACTGCTTGTCTGCAATTCCAACAAGTGATCTGCCAGTCCTGCTGTCTCAAATTTTGCTCTCCTAATCCCTCCTCGCGTACCAACTCTAATCTCTCCAGGTAATCTGATTTCATTGTCTTCAGCATAGTTTCCTGGACAACTGCCACTAGCGCATCTCATGACCCTTTCTCTTCGACATGAGCCACCTTAGCTATGCCCACATTCTTCACAGGTAGTTGGTAAGACTCCAATTTTAAAGTTAGCCGCACTGTGTCGTCTATCGTCTTGGGTCTGTGCTGTTGAACTCCAACAGCCGTCTGCGAGTTTTCTAGTTGGGATAGGTATCTGTTAAGGGCAAACCGTTCTCGAGCAGCAGGCCCATAGGCTGGGGGGGGGGGTCGGTGGGTTCGGTCGAAACCCCCCCACCCCCCCCCCCCCCACCCCCCCCCCCCCCCCCCCCCCCCCCCCCCCCCCCCCCCCCCCCCCCCGCACATCCAACCTAGTTCCGCTTACCATCAAAAAGCTCGTCCAAGCTATAGTCCCACTTGTCAAAATCATAGATATTATACAGATAATACAGTGTATCTATGACAAAATTATTCTCGCTGTATACGTATTTACATGAGTGTGAGAATGAAAATTTATTTAGCGAGTGCGAGATAACTTTGTTAGTGTTAATAAATTCTAGCAGCTGTGGCGTTCTAAATGGGGCGCCGGCAACAAAGAGAAAGGAAACGCCATGACATGTCAAAGGCTAGATAATTTGTTTTCACTCTGTCTCGTTGCCAAGAAGAACCCCTACCAAGTCTACAGCTGAATGCTCAAATTCTATGGATTGTGTTGACATCCAACTGCAAGAGGCACAAGATAAGGAAATGTTAGTGGTGATTGATGCGGGCAAAGTTGAAGAATTTATAGAACAAATGATGGTTTTGATATGCTATCTTGCAAAGCTTCTGGGGCTCCGCCCCAGACCCCGACGGGGGAGCTTCCAGCACTCCCCATATCCCGTAGTGTGCGGGAGGGGGCACAGCCCTCTCCCGCACCCACCCCCTATTGTATCTTCCCTGTTAGTTCCACCCTTGTTTTTCCCGTACCCCCCCCCCCACCCACCCCCATCTCTCGACCACACCTCCAAAATCACTGATATACACTTACATATGCACACACGTTGATCACAATCTTCTTCAGCTGGTCATGACTACATTCAGACAGCTCAACTGCTGACCTTCAAGGAAAACACAGCATATATTCCTGTTGCCGTGGGGATCATAAACAATGGTTACTATGAGGATGACATAAGCTTCCAGGCCAATCTGGTGCTCCAGTCTGCTGCTGGCTATAAGCAGTTTGTGACCGTAAGACCTGCCAAGGCAACAGCAACTATTATTGATGACATCAATGGTAATGTTTTCTGGCAGTGCGTTTCTGTACTCTGGTGTATATGCACATAAGTGTTATTACGCTTGGTTGTAAGCATGTATGTACGTGTTGGGCCAGGTGTGTGTGTGAAGTATGCGTCCATGTGTGTGCTCAGATGTGCATGTGTGTCGTGTGTGGCTCAGGCAACAATCAAAGGAAGTTAGAAATTGGGATGTATTCATAACTAAAGTTCAAGTGTGTGGTGAGTACAAGCATTGTGTTGATATTTTAAAAGATGACAGTCTCTGATGAATAAAGTGACATGTGTGCGTGTGCATGGTGGATAGGAGTGGGAGGAGAGGAAGACTGTCCTACAGGGAAGGGAGAGAAGGGGAGGACTGTCCTACAACAGGTTGTGAAAGATCCACATACCTACATTTAGACATAGTACATGCAGTACATGTATGGGTGGCTAGAATGTGTTAACCCCTTATCTCCAGTACAGGCTTATCACCACATACACCTCCTCCCTATCACCACCTACTCTCTTCTTTAACCTTCCAATCCAGGGGTCACCTTTGGTTTTAACCGGACTGGTTACAGTTTTTTGGAGAACCAGAGATATGCACGTGTATCAGTGAGAGTGCTTCAAGGACAACTGAAGAAATCAGTGGCGGTACAGTTCAGAACAATACGTGGTTCAGCTGTTGGTAGGCATGCTGTCACCTTGATGTAACAGAACTGTTCCAACCCTGTTCTTCCCAATATATAGGACCTTATGATTACGCTGAAACTGAAAAAATATTGGTTTTCAATACCTCTACACATTTCATTACTGTGGATGTTCCCTTAGTAGATGATGGCCTTGCAGAAGATGATGAGAGCTTTTCGGCCCAATTACTTACTGTGTCTCCTTCTGGTCTTGTGACCATTGCCCCGGCAACCACATTCATCACCATCATTGACACTAACAGTGAGATGATGTCATCAACACACTCACAATATCCATAAGCAAAACCATTGCACACACTCTTGCATTACCATATAGGTGTCACAATTGGTTTTGAAAAGCAAAGCTTACAAATTTCGAAACATCAGGGTCGCATATCATTAAAAATACAGGTACTTCAGGGAACACTCAGTCGAACAGTTCGTCTTCGTATTAAAACCAGAGATGGTTCTGCAATTGGTTAGCTAGCCCTCATCCTAATTCTGCTAAATGATACATGTTTCTTCATTTAGCCTCGACAAACTACATATCTATTGATTATGACCTTCCTGCCTTGAATTTCTCTGCCCACGAGCTAACTGTGGATGTTTCCATCATTGTGAATGACCTTGCTGAAGATGACAAGGTCTTTTCAGTAGAACTATCCCTGATATCTCCTTTTAGCAGAGTGACCATTGCTCCTAGAAGTGCTCAAGTCACCATCATTGATGACAATGGTATATTGACATGGGCTAAATGATGCATCTAGTTCTGCACCCAGTTTAATAACCTACCCTGTTGCCATTTGCTCCTATCTTCATCTTGCCACACTTCTCTCATCATGCATTCAATACCCTTCACCCTCCTCCCCTTCTTCTCCTTCATATCACCAACCAACTCTCCTCCCAACCTATATCTTTGCCAACACTGACAACTGTGTTATCAATGAATTCATGCAAGTGCTATTTTTGATAGGTTGTTTTTTGACATTCGTTTTATTGCCATACTCAGCCCTTTATCTGGTATCAACAAAGGCTACCTATGTGGTCACAGAAAATCAGAACCAAGCCGTGGTGTGTTTTTTTGCTGCACCTGTAGCTGCACTTCGAGTGAATGTAACAGTTGTAGCCATGGAGGATGATGTTCCCAGTGCAAGATGTATGGCAGAAATGTAGCTGCATGTGAATGCCATGGTAATTCATCTCTTGACTTTGCAGCTCCCCAACACTTCATTGCCAGTTCTGTGAGGCTCACCATTCCACCCTACACACCACCACAGGCAGAGCTGTGTGTCGCTTTCACGATAATTGATAACAAAGTCGCTCTAGAACCCATCAAAACATTTTCCATAAAGGTCTTGCCTTCTCCAAAGGTGGTCCTGCTCAGACCCATCAGCCATGTCCTCATCGTGGATGATGATGGTAATTTGATCTGTGGTTATTGCGCGCCGTAGTGTGATTAAAGATTTGCCTCCACAGCTGTCTCAGTAAACTTCACCAGTTCAAACTACACCTCAGTGGGAAGTGGGTATACTGCAGTGTGTGTGTCTAAAGATGCCGTCACAGCCAGCAACATCAATGTTGAGATTACACTTACCTCATCCAATTCCACATGCAGTGAGTTTCTCAATAGCAACTTAATAGAGGAATAAAATGCATTCAAAATGGTTTCCAAGAAAATGCTTCAACTGTGTAGGTCTATCAAACATACACTCTGGTCCATTTTGAGACAAGACCCACTATCCTCTCTTCTCCCCAGCATCTGGAGAATTCTCTCCAGTAGTGTACAGTACAGTCTTTGTTGCTGGACCTGCTGGTGTTCCAACTTGCATCAATGTCACCAATTACCTTTGGGAAGGAAGGTCATCATTTAGAATGTGTATCACAAAGGTCATTGCTGCTGGAGGTATTGTCAAAGTGGGAGCTCCATCAAGTGCTAGTGTGAGCATCTGTAATCCTGGTAGGCTGATGCCCTCATATGACATATGATAGGCTAATATGTGCTCCCTGTGGTGCTGTGCTACATATATTGGGAAATAGCACATAGAAGGCTTACATATACTGTGGTGACCAGTTCTTAATAATAAATAAAGGAAACTATGTATCAATCAATATGAAGGTTCATTTTTCAATTATCAATCAGAATACCCATGACAATGAAGAATACCAATGTTGCATGTGTACATTTAGTGCACATGTACAGCAGCCATCACTGAGGTATATGATGCATGCAGTTGTACTGATGAAGTGGTGCCATTCATAAATGATCTGGTTAGGACATGCTAATAGCCACACAGATTATAGTGAAACATGTTTTTACATTTGGTCACTTTTTTTCCCTTCCTCGAGGATGCTCTGACAATGAAGACACTTTTCTGTGCCATTATGTGTTTGGAACGTTCCTCTGTCAACTCAAGGGCTACAACCAGCTGTGTTGCCGCACATGTGGAGTGACTTGTTAGATGTGATTGTAATGATCAGTGCAGTATAATTGGTGCTGAAAATGTTTTTGGTTTTGATGTGCATTTAGAATGTGTATCAATATAGTGTACCTAAACGTTCTGCATTAACGTTAGAATGAAGAGTACAACGACTGTTACTGATAATAGGTGTGTACTTAGAGAAAGCCCCTTGCATGTCAAAGCAACTGCACTATGGTCTGTTTGTGTGTAGTAGACATCCTCTTAGTGAAGATTAGGATGACCACATCAATGAGACTGAAAAGCAGTTTATTTGTGTATTGATGCTCTTGAATACTTCTGGCTGAAAGTGTGGTTTTAGCTCCCAGTCTACTCTGATCACTAATGATCATAGGCTGTGTCACATTAGCCAATGTTTGATCAAATAACATTACATTAAATTTGTAAATTGAGCACAAAAATTGGCACTAACTGACGTAGAGACAAGATAATAATAACCGTGAGATTGACACCAAATTAGTATATATTGCAACCCTTTTTTTTATTTAAATAAATATACATTTTAACCTCAAGCTCATCACACTGAATCTACATATTTATTACACCATGGTATTTAAAAAGCCTCAGGAGTTGAAGATCACATGCTGGGATAATATACTTATGCAAAGCTTTTGCCATTGTGGTCTGTGATATTACTACATCCTTTAGGTCTTTAATGATTATGTCCAAAAGGCATACTTCTGTGCATGGACCTGCTTGTTTCAATAACAATTGATCTACGTTTCAAGAGTAAAACATACATTTAAGTACTTTAGAGCAAACATGTAGACATTTGATGCCGAATATAAAGTTTTCTATATTAAATGTTTTCATATGCTCAATCAGTTAAATAATTATTATTGTCTTTTATCATTTTTCTTTGTTTGTAGGTTTCTGCATTGGCATAATAAACTGTATTAAAAACTATTTTGTAGCAATTGAATGTGCTCTATGTTGTTTCTTTTCGTTGTGAACAATTGAATCACAATAACTATTACAGTTTCACATGTCTGGCTAAAACAAAACATGCAAACGAAGGCTTCTTTTGTTGCAGCTATCTCAATCGGCTTCAACATGAAGGCATATACTTTTATTGGATTGGCAAGCGCAAGCTTCTATCCTGATACAATAACACTGGTCAACAATGATGGAGTGGTGTCTGAACAGGCCTTGTTGTCCAGGTTACAGCTACTGATGCTAACTATGATATAGGTCGTTTTGCTATGCAGACATACATTATGAGCTCTCACCAGCTGTTGGTAAAAACATTTCTGCTATTACTCAACAGTGCAAGACTAAACAAGCCATGCTTGTTTCTGCCCGTGTGGTAAATTCCCCTCAATACGGTGCGCCTAGTTGGTCACGGGAGGGATCACATGATCTACTTTGTAATGATCACCTCTTTGTGCTTTGTGTATATAGTGGTTGTTACTGGATTCAAATAGCTGTTACTGAAGAGTTCTCTGAGTGTGTTGCTGTCACACTACATGTACCTGACCAAAGTATTCAAATGAGGTGGGTAAGGTTTTGGACCTTGTCCCTATTACAGCAGGTCTCCTGTGCATTGAAATTATATTGCATTTGGGACTGTGGACAAGTGCCCATTGCTGCATGGAAAAATAAACTAAGACGTATGAAGTGAGAACTGTCACGGAAAATTTGGTCCGCCGAAAATTTTGGTCCAGGACCAAAATTTTCAGATAAAATTGGTCCGACCGGACCAGAAAAAAAAAGGTCCGTGTCCAGAAAAAAAGCTCCGGATATTTATCTAACGCCACGTGGCTTACATTCATTTTGCAAGTGATGGCGGAGATGGAGAACGACGTTTCTGATTGTGACGAATGTGATGATCTAGTCGAGGAGGCTTATGCCTATTTACTATCCAAGAAGTATCCCGAATATGCCAGCGAGAGCAGAAAGAGGCTTATACGAAGAAAGGCTACGAAATTGACGTTATCTGGTGAAGGAGAGCTTTTGTATAAGCACAAGCAAGGAAAGGGAAAGGTAGGTACAATATTCGGCAATCCTGTGTCCCCACGATTATTCATTACTCTCAAACTTAGGTATATGGTTAACTGTGGGTAAGGTAATGATTAATCGTTGGGACAAAACTACAGGACTGCCCAATATGCTTCACTGCCTTTTAATATTTGTATGTGTTCCATCTTTGACACAGAAGGAAGTGCTTTTACGTTACATTCAGAGCTTAGAAGAACATCAGAAGATCCTGCTGGCATGTCACATAGATCCCACTTCTGGTCACATGGGCAAGACCAGGACGCTCTACAGAATCAAAGAACGATTCATGTGGCATGGGATGGTAAAGGACGTTGTTAACTTGGTAAGCTTCTTATTTCATTGGTGCATGCTCATTATTTATATTAAATCTGCCTTCTGTCATGTACTTCTTCAGCTATCCAAATGTGATGTTTGCCAACGCATGAATAGGAAGCTCAATACTGGAGTGCCTGAGCTTCATCCGATTCCAGTTAAAGTCCCGTGGTACATGGTTGGCATTGATTTTGTAGGCCCACTTAGCCCAATTGCGAAGGATGGAAGTCGGTACATTCTCACTATTAGTGATTATTTCACAAAGTGGGTGGAGGCTATACCAACAGTGGATAAAAGGGCATCTACAGTGGCTAGTTCACTGTTTAAGGTTAGCAAGTGTACATGTAGAATTATTTATTCATTTAACAGAGTTTAGACGAGATCTATTGATTGTGTGGGATAAACATTCTCTAACCATGGTGAAGCCCCATTTCACAAGTTTATATGTACATTCACGTGATGACACATATACAAGCACCATGCAACTGATCGTTGTGTTTGGCTCTTACATGCATGAAATTTTTTTTATCATGTCCACTTTAACAACAGGTATTTATGCGAATGGGTCTACCCTGTGTTTTACTATCCGACAATGGCAGTGAGTTCTGCAATGAGCTAAACGACCAACTAGCTAAGATGCTAGGTATTAAGAGGAGGTTAACTACACCATATCACCCTCAGGTTTTTTTTAATTTAAAATGCTATTCCTTAATTGCTATACACATACACACACATTTATCATTCTTAATATTGACTTTAGGCCAATGGTCTTGATGAACGCTTCAACCAGAGTCTGCAAAACATGTTGGTGAAGTATGTTTCATCGAAGAAGGAAATGTGGAGTCATTATTTAGACACCTGTGCCTTCGCATATAATACATCGCAACATGACTCTACAAAATTCACATCGTTCATGTTGATGTTTGGTCGCAGAGCAAGGCTCCCAATAGATGTTGAACTAGAACACCAAGATTCTGAAGATCTGTTTAAGGCATACAAGGATCTTGAAGATCGTCCCTATGCTGCTGCATTTGATGGGCATGCACACATACTGGAAGAGGCCAAAGGGAACATCATTGCTGCACAATTAAGACAGAAGAAAGCATATGACAGAAAACATTGCAAGCCAGGCCAATTTCAGTGTGACCAATTGATGTTGCTGAAAAACTTCAAATGACAAAAGGTCAAAGGTGGGAAACTAATGGAAAGATATCTTGGGCCATACACCATTACGAATGTGCCACCACACGGTGTGTATGAGCTCCGCAATGAAAAAGGAAAGACTACTCGTGCTACTGGAAGCCACTTGAAGATCTACAAGTCAAGTGATGCACAGTGTATTGGAGAAAATGAAGGATCCATAACTGGTGATGTAAGTTGAAATAAATGGATGCATACATGGTGTGCAACTTTTACTAACCACAAAACATTTATTGTATCAAGGTTGAATCGGAAGGCTGATTTGGATGGCAGGGAATCGGAAGCTGATTTGGATGGCAGGGAACCGGAAGCTGATTTAGATGGCAGGGAATCGGATGCTGATTTGGATGGCAGGGAATCGGAAGCTGATTTGGATGGCAGGGAATCGGAAGCTGATTTGGATGGCAGGGAATCGGAAGCTGATTTGGATGGCAGGGAATCGGAAGCTGATTTGGATGGCAGGGAATCGGAAGCTGATTTGGATGGCAGGGAATCGGAAGCTGATTTGGATGGCAAAAAAATGGAGTGTGCTTTGAATAGCAAAAAATTGGAAGGCGAATTGAGTAGCAAAAATCGAAAGGTGATTTTCAAGAATAGCAGGGAATTGGAAGGTGATTTGGATGGCAAAAAATTGGAAGGTGAAAAGAAAGGAGATATCTCTCAGAGGGTAAATCAATTTTCATTTTGGATTTAGATTGCACTCATTGTAGAATTTATTACAATTATTATTTTCCACATTTATATGCAAATATTACATCAATTTGTGCAAGCTGATAACTTGCTTTATACATTTTCCTACAGAGGAAGAGAAGGCGTTCTTTCACAAGTCAAATGAAAAAAGAAATCCTTGACGGTGATTGGCTCAGTGATCAGCATATGTTTTATGCTCAAGAGCTTCTGCGGATGCAGTTTCCCATGTTTGATGGATGGCAGAGTACCCTTTTGGCTCAAGCCAATGCCTACATTCCTGTCAGAATGGATGCTATTCAAATCCATATGTCAAACTCCCATTGGGTCACATCACTTCGACACCATGAGACAGTCACTCTTTTTGACTGCCGGAAGGTTGCATGTGATTTGAGTTCTACCCTAACTAATCAATTATGCCAGGTATATAGAACATCTATACGTGAACGCAGGGGGAATTCCTTTTTGGCTGTGAATGTTGCTGCTGTCCAAATGCAGCGTGGTATGGATGACTGTGGATTATTTTGCGATAGCCTTCGCATTGCATGCTGCTTTGGGTCACTGCATAGAAGAGATTGATTTTGACCAGGCTACCATGAGAAACCACCTTGTCAAGTGCTTCATGGCAAGAAAGTTCACCCCGTTTACCACCAAGAAAGTCAAAAGAGCGTGCAGTACCCGCATAATAAATATCGATGTCTTCTGCACCTGTCAGATGCCTGCCTCCTATGGGGACATGGTGCAGTGTGGTGTGTGTGAGCAGTGGTTTCACATCAAATGTGTTGGCCTTCAGTCACTTCCATCAACTGTGGAGGAATGGAATTGTTTGCTATGCTGCTCATAAATGTTGGTGTGCCAATGAACTTTACTATTTATTCTATTACAGTGTAGTTGCACAAATGAACTTGAAGTATATATAGACTTCAGTGCCAATTGCATACATGGGGGTAAGGAGGGGAGGGAGTTATGAACGAGGTTGTAAGGAGATGAGGGGAGGGGAAGGACCTGGTCTTGAAATTTAAATTGCACCTAGTCTTTTATTATTGTTATCTCTGTTGGCTATGAGTATCAATATTATATACTAGTACGTGATTGTCTATGCGCTTATAGCATACAGTGCACTAGAGAAACAACATCAGGACCAAAATTTTCAATATCAATCCGAGCGGACCAAAATTTTCAGCGAAAATTTTGGTCCAGGACCAAATATTTCAGGACCAAAATTCCAGTGACAGAACCGAGTCACATCACACGAAATGCTTATAGATTACGCTGTATATGAGTGTGTGTATTGTGCATAAGAATATACGCCATACGATGGTGTACAGGGCCATGTACGCAACAATGCAAGTGTGTGCACAAGTGTGAGCCAGCATGAGTTCATGTACTATGTGTGAGCTGAAAGTTGTGTGAGACCGAAATCATTGCAATCGTAGCTGTGGGCGTGGCAGATATAAGACGATGATTTTAGCATGATGATGGCAAATATGAAAGCTTTATTGCACGACTAGAGGATGATGCGGGTGCGTAGCAAATAGCCTTACGCGCGCCGTTTTAAATACTGCCGGTGTAACAGGATAGCTTGTCCCCCCGGATAGGCTGTCCCCCTCTAGGAATAATTGTCCTAGGGGGGACAACGTATCCTATGCTACGTTGTCCGGCCGGACACTTTTTAAGGGGGGGACAGGGTATCCTGCTACACCGGCGACGTGGGAGGCGCAAGATTACAGCAACCATTCGTTAATTTGTTACGATCGTCTAGCAAAGTGAGCATTCTTCTTCTTTTAATTCTCCCACATGAACTCACTGTCTGAGTGAGACACAAACAATTGAGAACGGCTAAGGGAGAAATGGGCGGAACAAAGAAGTTATCATGGATTGGCAGAATGGAACACGGCAATAATGGTGCAATCGAGCGGGAAATGTGCACTACCTTTGTACAGCTGTATCTCCGTGACGGATAAATTACAAATTAACTAACTGAACACATCAATAGCAACAGGACCCTTGTAGGTACGTACTGAATTTGAAGCGATTTGAACCCTCCTACCTGAAGATGTGGCGGTTTTGAACTCCAAGTGGTATCGAACCTTGTAGCATCAGCATGGAACTGGTGCAAGGCCCCGAAATATGTCTTCCTGTAGTGAAATGGTGTAGTATGAAGTATTGAAAACAGGAGGACGATAGCATTAACCGTTGGGAAGGTATAACGATTCACACGCGATGCATTTTTACATCTGTCCCATATCACATGAAATGCTTATAAATTACATGGTGATTAAAAAGATCTATTTAGAGAATGCTGTTTTAACAAGCATCATTTTTTCCAGTCTGGGGCTCTCAAATATCCATGGCAACGGGTATTGAGTGGTACTTTGACCGTATGTTGAGCAGGGTTAATTATATCCTATTTCCTCCCAAATACTATAACGTCAGAATCTTGATTTGACAAATATAATTTATTTTTACAAAAGTTATTGAAGTGGCTTTTGAAGATGTGACCATGCAACATGCTGATATCAACATATCTTTGGAAGGAGGCAAATTAGTAAGTGACCAGAGTATGATTATTATTATTCCGTTATACTACATGGTGGCAGCGGAGAACAGATGCAAGTTCATAGCGAGAATGAAGAGGAAGGATTGTTCGTGGACATCATTGGAAAGCGTCTGGACAAAGCCTGGTTTGCTCACATACGGTTGTGCAAACACAATATTTGTTTCAAACTTGACACTGGAGCTGAGGTTACAGCTATTTCCCAGGAAACTTACCAGCAGTTGGGAACAACACCTCTCAATAAGCCATCAAAAGTCCTATACGGCGCTGGGAACCAACCTCTTGACGTAATTGGACAATTTACTGGCATCGTATCACACAAAGAACTGCACTCCCAACAGACTATCTTTGTGATAAAGAACTTGAAAACAAACCTACTGGGGTTACCAGCACTTCATGCACTGAAACTCATTGCAAGAATGGATTCTGTAAAGGAATACGAGGAGAGCATCCAGAGAAATTACCCACAACTCTTTACTGGACTGGGAACCATGGGGAGTGAGTATACCATTAAATTGAAACCCAATCCGAAACCCTACTCTCTGAGCACTCCAAGAAACATTCCTCTACCCCTGCGAGATAAAGTCAAAGAAGAGCTGGAAAGAATGACGAAGTTGGGAGTGATTTCCAAAGTTGAGACCCCCATGGAATGGTGTGCGGGGATGGTGGTAGTTCCGAAGAAATCATCTGGATCAATACGAATCTGTGTGGATTTAAGACCGCTCAACGAGAACGTCATGAGATAAAATTTTCCCCTTCCTAAAGTCGACGAAATATTGGCTCAACTAGCTGGAGCAAGGGTTTTTAGTAAACTCGACGCCAACATGGGGTTCTGGCAGATCCCATTATCTCCTGAGTGCCGTTCACTAACAACTTTTATTACCCCTTTTGGTCGGTTCCACTTCAACAAGTTACCATTTGGTGTCTCCTGTGCTTCTGAGCTGTTTCAAAGAAGAATGGCAGTGATCCTGGAAGGATTGGAGGGAGTGCTCTGCCTAGTGGATGACGTACTGGTGTTTGGCTCTGATCAACAGGAACATGATCGCAGACTCAGAGGTGTCTTGGAACGTCTAAATAAAGCCAGGGTAACATTGAATGCAGAGAAATGTGCCTTCTCAAGAAAGGAGATAAAATTTCTTGGACACGTTGTGAACCACAGAAGACCCAGACAAGACCACAGCAATTCAGATGATGCCAACCTAAAGACGTTTCTGATCTGCGACGATTCTTGGGAATGATAAACCAGTTTAACAAATTCTCTCCTCGCATTGCAGACCTAACCCAACCACTGAGAGAGTTGCTGAGCGCTCGCAATGTGGCAATGGAGTCCAAAACACGATCTAGCTTTTGCAGCCTTGAAGCAAGAAATAACAAAACCATCCACCCTCGCATTATACAACCCCCAAGTAGCAACCAAAATATCAACTGACGCCTCATCGTACGGCTTGAGAGCGGTTCTGCTCCAAGAAGAACAAGGTTCATGGAAACCAGTTGCA
The DNA here is from genome assembly GCA_013339895.1 of Ephydatia muelleri. NCBI lineage: Eukaryota > Metazoa > Porifera > Demospongiae > Spongillida > Spongillidae > Ephydatia > Ephydatia muelleri. Next base: position 1,505,507 of record JABACO010000010.1, read on the forward strand.
TTTGCTTCAAAAGCACTCACTGAAACTGAGCTAAGATACGCCCAAATAGAGAAAGAAGCCCTTGCCATTGTGTGGGCTTGTAATAAATTCTCTACTTTCATACTTGGTTTGCATTTCGAGATTGAAACAGACCACAAGCCCTTGGTCCCTCTGCTAAGCACGAAACATCTCGACACCCTATACCTCCTCGTATCTTGAGATTTCGCCTCCAAATGGCAAGATATAATTACGCAATCCATCACTCTCCTGGAAAATCTTTGCTCACCGCAGACACGCTATCCAGAGCACCACACAACATGGATCAGCCGGGTGAGGGCACACCTACAACAGACAGGGATGTCGAAGCTTTTGTCAATGCTTTAGTTTCTTTCACTCCGATAACATCCCCTGCCTCAACAGATACCGCATTGAACAGAGACGGGACCCAGTTTGTACCAGCCTTAGTACATTCTGCAGAGTAGGTTGGCCAAACAAACAGATGCTACCAGAAAGCCTCAAGGCTTACTGGTTTGTTAGAAACGAGTTAAGCATTGGTGACGGCCTCCTTCTGTTCGGATGTCAAATAATAGTCCCTTCATCGTTGCAAATCATGACCCTGCAAAAGCTACACGAGGGTCATTTGGGAATTCAAAGATGCCGTCTACGTACCAAGATGGCAGTCTGGTGGCCAGGCCTGAATAAGCAGCTGATCTGCCGGAAAATTCAAAACTGTCAAGTGTGCACTAAAAGAAATCAACCACATACGGAACCGATGCTCTCTCCAACTCACCCAATGTATCCCTGGCAGAAAGTCAGCAGCGGCGGATCTACTATAGCGTTGGGGGGGCGGCCCCCCCCCCCCCCCCCCCCCCCCATCGATATAAAATGCCGCCCTTATTATTAAATTGCCGCCCCCCTTCACACTACGACGTACACATAAACACTACGCGTGTCACTGTGTTTCCACATAGCGGTGATGTAATCCTCGGGAATCGTGTCTAGGTACGGGACTACGGTTAAAATAGTTATTGTTATTTGTTAAATCTTTATTATGAATTATCGGATCCTGAAAGATAATTCATAATAAAAGTCCCGACAAATTAATTGGCAATTGATTGTTCATCACACGTGGAAGGTAGGGGGACCGTGGGGGGGGGGAGAAGAGCGCGCTCCATAGTATGCCGCCCCTCCAATATAACCGCCCCCCCCCATTGCCTTATTTATCCGCCGCTGAAAGTCAGCTCTGACTTATTTACCTTGAAAGGGCGAAATTACCTCTTGATAGTCGATAGCTTCTCCAGATTTCCAGAAGTGGTGCAACTATCCTCGACATCTGCCCAAACAGTGATTGGAATCCTTAAATCTGTTTTCGCTCGATTTGGCATTCCAGAAATCTTGGTAACTGACAAAGGACCACAGTATGCATCAAAACATATGGCTGAATTTGCTAAGTCGTATGGTTTTCAGCACACTACAAGCAGCCCGTACTACCCACAGGGCAATGGACAGGCTGAGCGGACTGTTAAAACAGTGAAGACCCTCATTCAAAATGCTGACGACCCTTTCCTAGCACTACTGAACTATAGAGCAACACCCCTACCATGGTGCAACCTGAGTCCAGCTGAGTTGCTTTTTGGTTGTCGCATCCGTACAACCATTCCACAACTACCCTGTCAGATGGTACCGTCATGGCCGTATCTTCAAAAGTTTCGCACAAGTGATGAGGAGACTAAACAAAGACAGAAAGAGAACTATGACCTCAGACACGGGGTAAAAACTCTACCAGAGCTAGAACACGGTACAGAAGTCTGGGTCACAAACAGAGGCAAAAGAGGAACTATCACCTCCAAGACCAACATCCCTAGATCCTACATAATAAACACTCCCGAAGGAACCATACGCAGAAACCGACGACATTTGATTGCTGTCCCCAGAGCATCAACACACTGTGCTGAGAACAATCCTGGTGATGATGAGAACCACTCTCATGATGATGGAGACACACCTGAAGTAAAAGAGACAACATGCAGAGAGAACAACTTTCAGAACCATTCATAACGGAAGAGCATGAAGATGAAAATCAACACCTATCCAAATTGAGAAGCCCTATTCTAACACGAACCAGAACTGGCAACACACTCAAACACCGGATAGATTTGGATGGAACTCATGAACCCCGAAGGGGAGATGTAGTGTATTGTTGTCCTATTAATGCGCATGCGCGAGTATGATTATTATTCCGTTATACTACAACCAGCACCATGCTCACTGCATTAGATGGTTTGCTTCCACAGCTACAAGAGAGAGCTGAAACCAGTAGTCATGCTTAGATAAGGTTTCTCCACCACAAGACAGATGTTCGCTGCTATTTCAAGGAACCAAATACCCCACTCCAATGACCTCTCGAATTACATACAACACATGTGCGAGTTCTTTCACAGTCACTTCAAGGGATTTAGTGACACAACAACACTGATTACTATTCATGTATTAAGACCATTTTATCAGTGATGAAAGGTATCTTTTAGGGACTAAGCAAATACCACATCATGTATACATGACATGCTCAGGTGTGCATGTTATGTTGGTACTGAATCGGTTTATGTCATGTTGGTGCCACATCAGGTGTGTATGTCATGTGATGTTGCTACCACATCAGGTATGCTTGTCAGTTGGTACCACATCAGGTGTGCATGTCATGTTGGTACCACATCAGGTGTGCATGTCATGTTGTTACCACATCAGGTGTGCATGACATGTTGATACCACATCAGGTGTGCATGTCATATGATGTTAGTACCACATCAGGTGTGCATGACATGTTGGTACCACATCAGGAAGGTACAGCTATTTACGAAATAGGAACACTAAAACTCCTGTTTTGAAATCACTTTGCTATTTGTTTTGCAACTGAGGCATGCTATTACAAATAGCAAAGTGATTTCACAACAGGAATCTAAATTATGACTCCGCAGCATGCAGTCAAACAGGTCATTACCTCTTATTAACACACAGGGATGTGCAGTTCAATTCAGATGCAGGTATTCCGTATCTCTTTCTGCCCAATCTGCGCATGTGGGAGTAATGTATTACGGCAAGCCACCTCCCTGCAGGTGGTATCAGTATTGATGATATGCAGGATAAGCTACGAAAGCATGTAAAGGTATTGTGTGTTTTGACATTAATGACAGTTAAATGAGTTTATCACATTTTTAGTTATCTCTTAAGACCAAACCTTCTCGCCCTTTGAAAGAGAAGTGGTCTAAACGGCCATTGAAGACATCAAGAATTCATGGCCATTTCCAAAAGCCATCAAAACCACTCACCCATATGTAAGCAAATGTAGTTTCTGTTGGACATTTGTCACATCTACATTGCAGATGTCACACTGTAGAAAATGATACCCTAACAGCAGAGTTAAACACCACGAGTCTGACAGCTAAAAACGACCCCCCAACTAAAGAACTATGCAATGCAAGTGCAACACTAGAAAACATCACTACAGCTCCAGATCAACCAAATGAGTATGTGTGAACATTGTTAAATTCTATTCATTTTTTATCATTATAAGCAGCAAAGAAATTGCTATGAACAAGACCAAAGAAGATGCCGATTTTCAGCATGTGTAAGCTGAAACAGACAATTGATGTAGTGACATACATCTTTGCATTACATGCATCAGAGTTGAAATTTCTTCCACCATGGAAAAGAAAACTGCTCATCAAACACAGTATGTTATAGGATAAGGTTTGATTGAAAAAGTATCTATGCTATGCTATGCCATACTAATTGATGTATCTCTTTTCAAAACCGTTGGGCAAATTGTATTCATGTAGATAATTAAATTGGTGTCTAGTTAGAAATAATACTACAGCTCTTTCATCATTACTCCACCTACAGATTTGCTGAAGACCAAGCGATTATGGTCGGTTTAATTTGAAAGTTAGCAGTGTTATTATGTATGTTATTCTGCACCCCTAGCCCCTTTGCATAGAGTTGGACATTTCCAGAAGAGTGATCAAGGGACTGCATAATACAACATATACGTGTTGGATGAATGCTGCATTACAGGCTCTTGCTGCAACTCCATTGTATTTGATGATGAAGGGTAAGCCACCCATTTAAAACGAGATTCTGCTCCCTCTTACAAATAATCACATGGCATGCATGTAGCAATGGATGTGCAGTGCTTCAATTCTGTTCAGAAGGAATTTGTGAGTGTTATGGATGAACTTGAAACAAGTTCAGTTCACCCTTGCAATGCCTCAAAATTAGTTGTAAGTAAAATGAATTTTGTAGTGAATGATACTTTAGTAGCCAAATATAGCGTGCACTACAAAAGGAGAAAGCATACTCCCTCAACTGTGGATTGCAAAATGACTGTGTCGATGGAATAACAGTACTGCTTGAAGTACTGTTATCAGGATCAGACGTATTTCATTACAATACATCCTTGTAAAGCATTGGTTTAAGATTAGTATTATGTCAGATAGCAAACAACTTTAAGAAAGAATTCACAACAACAGTCAACAAAATGGCTACATGCTGTTCACAAGTGAAAAACCCTGTGTTTTATATATCATTTATAATACATTATAAACCAGATAGTGCATGATTCTTCAAGTTGGACTGTGATTCCATTCAGCGCTGAAGGTCAACCAGAGGATATTAGTATGATGGATATACTGACCACCTGGCTTGATGCTTTGTTGGATAATTTGTGTACCCAAAAGTAGGTCTACAGGAATATGACTATGAATGCTGATATGTTTATCATATCATGTGCAGGTTTTGTGATGTCTGTCACAAGCAATTAGCTGTACAGGAGAAACACGTTTCATTTCCAAGCATACTGATTTTGAACTGCAGTAGGGTAAGTTGCAGTGTTCCAGCCAGAAAACTGAAAAACAGAATTAAAGTTCCAAGGTTTAATAATTGTTTTATGTGTGCTGTATATAATAAATGATAGGGCTTGCAATCTTGCACACTCAAGTTCCCAAGAGAGCCATTTCTATCAGTTATGTGCAATCCTGGTTAGTAAAAATCAGCAAGTAGTTTGTTATTCCCCTTCAAATCCACACATACAGGTGCACCATGGAAAAGACATTGCAGAGGGCCACTGTAAATGAATAAGAATATCTTTCATTTAATTTCATCCCATTGAATCAATTTTACAGATACATGCTACGTGAAAAACAGAAAGGAGTGGATTCACTATGATGATTCATTGATAAGTATAAAAACTACTACTGATTTTCATTCCTCAAGAATAGTTGAGGTTGTAGTGTTAAAATCATAACAGTCTTACAATGTAGCCTTTACATTTTTAGGAGAATGTATGTCTTGCAGTTTACACCACATCAATGTCAAAGGTAAGGGGGAAATGTGCAAGTAACACAAGATAGTAATAATACTTCTGCAGTCATTTCTTCAAAGAGAGTTTACTATTCATCCTCCAAATGGAAAACTTGTGAGTTAGAATGCATGCATGCATTGAACATGAATATCCTTGAATGCCTAAACCAGATTTACAGCGGCCTACCATCAAGTATTAAAGCTGAGGTACTTAGGAAAATACTTTTCAGATTTACATGCACCACGACTGTTTTTAAAAAGTTATACAACAAAGTTCCAGTACCAAACAAAGTGTTCCAACTTGAAAAGAATGCCTTACAACAACTACTGTTTGACGATCAACTTGACTCAAAGGTATGGTATTAAACTCATCAGAAAAATTCTATGACAACCCATGTAGATCATTTCTGCATACATGGAACTATTGCAAGAGGCTGCTACTAAGGTTTGCATAATCATATTATTAAAGTTACATCTTATCATTCTTACAACAGAATGGGAAAAGAATTAAGGTCTTTGACTCAACATTTATTCCCCTGTTCAAAGCGCGAGGCTACCTATCAGTCAGAAGGCACTCAAAAGTGAAACACATGCATGCAAACTACAATATGGCTTATGAGAATGCATTTTTGACTCTAGGGTGAGGATGTATGCAGCTACCAGAAACTGTTCTTTCCTGTACACAAACCAAATCATTGGAGTCTACTGGTAAACTTCAGTTTGTACCAGAGTTCAAAAGGTGATAATACCTGATGATAAAATACTAGGTAGTCCATCCACAAGCTCAATTCATTCAAAGCTTTGATTCAATGCACTGTTCTGATGATGATGCTGTAAACTGGATTTGGTAAGCGTGGCACAAAATTCTTAATGTACAAGTCAGTAAAACATTTCTATGCTATATAGGCTGTACCTTTGCAATGAAATGCAACATAGAACGAAGTTACACCTCAGTCATTTAGACTGGAAGTATTCTGATTCAATAGTATTCAGTGCCTTGCATGGAGTTGTAATGTACTCTAATAAGGGATTTTCCAATGATGTAGGCCAGCAATTCACCAAGGCAAACCAATTCATATGACTGTGGAGTTTGTGTGTGTCTTGTAAGTTTTGATTTCAACACTCTATGAAAGCATTCTTAACCATGCATAATATTATACAGGCAGCAAGATTGCAAGTGGAAAGCCAGGACTGCGTATTCACACAAGTAGGATATAAAACACTAAGCACTAGGCATAATAGAAGCTTATCCACAGAAAATGATGAGTTGCTTCAGAAAACAGATTGCATTTGAATTGTCCGTTGGTGCACTTTATCCACTGCAGAAAGCAGATGATAATGCACTTCAAGGTGAAACACACCCAGTTGTGTCGTGTAAATACATGTGTATAGTTGTAAACATTTTCAGGAGTGACTGAATGTCATTGTGTGAATGAAGTAGATGGTGATGACGATGATGACGACATCGAAATTGGAAGCCCTATATCTTTGAATTCTGATATTCATTCTGATGACTTTTTGGTTCCTGACTTCGAAAATCCTGGTCCTGACCCTGATGACCTTACTGCCCTGAAGTGGGGACGAGACCAGGAAGAGGAAAGAAAGGTAATGAGAAAATGTGTGCAATTGTTTCTTAGCTTTAGCTCCAATACTCATCACAAATGAAGTGAATCACCATTTACAAGAAGATCAATACGACAAGTGGTGAAGAAGATGGAGGTACTTAGAGCATGCATGCATGCATGCTTAGATCCATGTAAATATACTTTTCTTTCACTTTACAGCCACTAATACGATGCTTTATAACTGGTAGACAGATGTCAATGTTTAAAAATCACATCCCATATATCAAAACGTTAAGAAAAGAAAATCCATATTGGCCTCTAGAAACATGCTGTGATATGGTGAGTTAAATTAAAGTTTAATACTATATATGTACTACTCACTGACACATACTATACTAGGTACATGAGATTGAGCTGTACCTTATGGGCATTCAGGATGATGTGGGTAAGAATGCATCCATGACACTTTCTGAAGTCAATAAATTTATCGTATGGCCTGAAGTAAGTAATACTAATAAATTTTGGCTTAAAATATTGTTTCCTGTTCACTTAATAGATAATCACTGGTGTCATTATGGATGCTTATAGATTGACCTGGGATGAAGCAAAAACATGCGTTTTGAACCAAAAACTACCTATGCAGATTTAAGAGCATTACTGTTTTGTGAATAAGTGAAATGCTTAGAAAAAAGATGCACACAGGCAGAACATTGCTTGAATTGAAGACACTCTAAAACTCCCTTTAACCTCTAAGACTTGTGACATAACCATGGTCCTCAAGGGGGAGGGGCCATGATCATGAAACACGTTCAGAAATGTGAGACAGACCTCATCAGATGCTCTGGTGGTGCAGGATCACCAGAACATTAATTACCTTGGTCAGACAGTGGGGTAAACTCACTCTCACATGTGTGACATGGCCATGGTCCTCAAGGGGGAGGGGCCATTTTAATCACACATGTTCTGAAATGTGTGACAGACCTCATCAGATGCTCTGGTGGTGCAGGATCACCAGAACATCGCTTACCTTGGTCAGACAGTGGGGTAAACTCACTCTCACATGTGTGACATGGCCATGGTTCTCAAGGGGGAGGGGCCATATTAATCACACATGTTCAGAAATGTGAGACAGACCTCATCAGATGCTCTGGTGGTGCAGGATCACCAGAACATCGCTTACCTTGGTCAGACAGTAGGGTAAACTCACTCTCACATGTGTGACATGGCCATGGTCCTCAAGTGGGAGGGGCCATTTTAATGACACATGTTCAGAAATGTGAGACAGACCTCATCAGATGCTCTGGTGGTGCAGGATCACCAGAGCATCGCTTACCTTGGTCAGACAGTGGGGTAAACTCACTCTCACATGTGTGACATGGCCATGGTCCTCAAAGGGGAGGGGCCATTTTAATGACACATGTTCTGAAATGTGTGACAGACCTCATCAGATGCTCTGGTGGTGCAGGATCACCAGAACATCGCTTACCTTGGTCAGACAGTGGGGTAAACTCACTCTCACATGTGTGACATGGCCATGGTTCTCAAGGGGGAGGGGCCATTTTAATGACACATGTTCAGAAATGTGAGACAGACCTCATCAGATGCTCTGGTGGTGCAGGATCACCAGAACATCGCTTACCTTGGTCAGACAGTGGGGTAAACTCACTCTCACATGTGTGACATGGCCATGGTCCTCAAGTGGGAGGGGCCATTTTAATGACACATGTTCAGAAATGTGAGACAGACCTCATCAGATGCTCTGGTGGTGCTAGATCACCAGAACATCGCTTACCTTGGTCAGACAGTGGGGTAAACTCACTCTCACATGTGTGACATGGCCATGGTCCTCAAGTGGGAGGGGCCATTTTAATGACACATGTTCAGAAATGTGAGACAGACCTCATCAGATGCTCTGGTGGTGCAGGATCACCAGAACATCGCTTACCTTGGTCAGACAGTGGGGTAAACTCACTCTCACATGTGTGACATGGCCATGGTCCTCAAGTGGGAGGGGCCATTTTAATGACACATGTTCAGAAATGTGAGACAGACCTCATCAGATGGTGTGGTGGTGCAGGATCACCCGAAAATTGTAGACAGTCACTGTCCTACGAATGACATAGCCACGGTCCTCAAGGCTGTCATAAGCTTGGCATTACCTTTCTTGCATTCAACGTGTGGATGGCCACACTGTATTAATCGCCGTAATTGGGACTTTATAATTATATTCATTATAAACTGAGCCGCACAATATTGTTTTGTGATAATTAGTGTGGAATGTAGTGCTGTGGAATGTGGTGCCAACTTCCAAGCGGTGCTGGATCCGGGGCTGCTAACGAATCATTTTTTTCCCCTGGGTGTAAGCGTATCAGTGCACGTGCCTAGCCTACGCGCTTCATTCATCGAGCTGCATGCAGGCTAAACGAACACTGTTTACAATAAACTTCAAGTGAAAACAACCCACTATATAGGTCAAAAGTGTCCATGACGACGTCTTGTATATAATAGCTTCACTATAATGCATTAGCAGTGAGCTAGGGTTGGTGGGTGTCCCTCTAGCTGGCAGTCTAGACCTATGGGAATTGGGGGGAGGAGGCTAGGGAAAAGGTTTCTACTTAGCTACCTGGCTTGCTATTGGTTTAGATCATCACCAGCAGCCTTGTTAATCTTCAGCTGAATTAACTTATTGTGCACATTTATTCACCATTAGACAATTATTGCCAATATTTATTAAATAATTTTGGCAGATGACGCAATGGCATACTTATATAAATAAATTATGCGCGGTAGAAATTAATTTTTTGTCTTGATTTTAGTTAAAGAATGGTTAATGGAATAATTTTTCGAAGTACATATATCATAATCAGACCGATTTATAGTACATTATAAACTTGTTTAAAAATCAATTTGAAATAAAAAGCAAGATGACCGCCTATGTATGGGCCATTTCTGGATAAGCATTGAAGTCGTAAAGTTGCTTTGATGTAATGGAAAGTAGTTCTAGATATCTGGAGAAATTATCAGCCAGTATTGGGTAGTTATATAGTATACCACTTAAATTAATATAAATGTACATGTATACATGTACTGTGAATGTTGGCCAAAGTGATCAACACTCAAAGTTCTTAAGGAGAGCGTAACAGCATGCACTAATATCCTATCGAATGTGCTATTTTGGTTAAGCTTTGCTTGCAAAAACGAAGGGGGACAGCAAATTCTAAAGCGGACCGATAATCCTATAGAATAATTGTCCTAGGGGGGACAACGTATCCTAAGCTACGTTGTCCGGCCGGACACTTGTCAGGGGGGGACAGGGTATCCTGCTACACCGGCGACGTGGGAGGCGCAAGATTACTGCAACCATTCGTTAATTTGGTACGATCGTCTAGCAAAGTGAGCATTCTTCTTCTTCTTCTTCTTTTAATTCTCCCACATAAACTCACTGTCTGAGTGAGACACAAGCAGTTGAGAACGGCTAAGGGAGAAATGGGCGGAACAAAGAAGTGGGAGAATGGAACACGGCAATAATGAGCGGGAAATGTGCACTACTTTTGTACAGCTGTATCTCCGTGACGGATAAAGTACAAATTAACTAACTGAACACATCAATAGCAACAGGACCCTTGTAGGTACGTACTGAATTTGAAGCGATTTGAACACTCCTACCTGAAGATGTGGCGGTTTTGAACCCCATGGGGTATCCAACCTTGTAGCATCAGCATTGAACTGCTGCAAGGCCCCGAAATATGTCTTCCTGTAGTGAAATGGTGTAGTATGAAGTATTGAAAACAGGAGGACGATCTCATTAACCGTTGGGAAGATATAGCGATTCAAACGCGATGCATTTTTATAACATTTTATCAAACTGTCCCATATCACATGAAATGCTTATCAATTACATGGTGATTAAAAAGATCTATTTAGAGAATGCTGTTTTAACAAGCATCATTTTTTCCAGTCGGGGCTCTCAAATATCTATGGCAACGGGTATTGAGTGGTACTTTGACCGTATGTTGAGCAGGGTTAATTATATCCTATTTCCTCCCAAATACTATAACGTCAGAATCTTGATTCGACAAATGTAATTTATTTTTACGAAGTGGCTTTTGAAGATGTGACCCTGCAACATGCTGATATCAACATATCTTTGGAAGGAGGCAAATTAATAAGTGACCAGCACCATGCTCACTGCATTAGATGGTTTGCTTCCACAGCTACAAGAGAGAGCTGAAGCCAGTAGTGATGCTTAGATAAGGTTTCTCCACCACAAGACAGATGTTCGCTGCTATTTCAAGGAACCAAATACCCCACTCCAATGACCTCTCGAATTACATACAACACATGTGCGAGTTCTTTCACAGTCACTTCAAGGGATTTAGTGACACAACAACACTGATTACTATTCATGTATTAAGACCATTTTATCAGTGATGAAAGGTATCTTTTAGGGACTAAGCAAATACCACATCATGTATACATGACATGCTCAGGTGTGCATGTTATGTTGGTACTGAATCGGTTTATGTCATGTTGGTGCCACACCAGATGTGCATGCCATGTGATGTTGTTACCACATCAGGTGTGCTTGTCATGCTGGTACCACATCAGATGTGCATGTCATGGTGTTACCACATCAGGTGTGCATGTCATGTTGGTACCACATCAGGTGTGCATGTCATGTTGCTACCACATCAGGTGTGCATGTCATGTTGGTACCACATCAGGTGTGCATGTCATGTTGTTACCACATCAGGTGTGCATGACATGTTGTTACCACATCAGGTGTGCTTGTCATGTTGGTACCACGTCAGATGTGGTCATGCTGTTACCACATCAGGTGTGCATGTCATGGTGTTACCACATCAGGTGTGCATGTCATGTTGCTACCACATCAGGTGTGCATGTCATGTTGGTACCACATCAGGTGTGCATGACATGTTATTACCACATCACGTGTGCATGTCATGTTGGTACCACATCAGGTGTGCATGTCATGTGATGTTAGTACCACATCAGGTGTGCATGACATGTTGGTACTACATCAGGTGTGCATGTCATGTTGGTACCACATCAGGTGTGCATGTTATGTTGGTACCAAATCAGTTTACATGTCATGTTGATGCCACATCAGGTGTACATGTCATGTTGGTACCACATCAGGTGTGCATGTCATGTTGGTACCACATCAGATGAAGAGCACAGGAACTGAATGTAGAAGGTACAACTATTTACGAAATAGGAACACTAAAACTCCTGTTGTGAAATATTTGTTTTGCAACTGAGGCATGAAATCACTTTGCTATTTGTTTTGCAACTGAGGCATGCTATTTGTTTTGCAACTGAGGCATGCCTCAGTTGCAAAACAAATAGCAAAGTGATTTCACAACAGGAATCTAAATTATGGCCCCGCAGCATGCAGTCAAACAGGTCATTACCTCTTATTAACACACAGGGATGTGCAGTTCAGTTCAGATGCAGGTGTTCCGTATCTCTTTCTACCCAATCTGTGCATGTGTGAGTAATTATTACGGCAAGCCACCTCCCTGCAGGTAGTATCAGTACTGACAAGCATGCTAATCCCAGATGGCGAGGTTCCTGATCGTCAGATGGAGTAGCTGGAATGTGGTGTGTTTGTCACATCGGCGCACCCACATTTTTATTTCTGTAGTCATACCTTTTGGAAATCTGGGGTTTACCATTGAGACAGAGTGGAGATTAAATGTGAGCTAGAGAATGATTGCATTAGGGAGTAGAGCTCCTTATGTTGAGATTAGAGGGTTCATTAGGATTAATATAGGCTCGTTGAGCTCAACAACATCATGAATAAAATTATGTGAAGCCGGTTTTTGATAACCGTAACAATATAGCACATGGTTACAAAGTTCTCATTAATTAAAAAAATAATTAATTTCCGGCAGCTAGCCTGGGTGAAGACGCCTCGCAATGTTCCGTCAACGAGCAGCGGAAGTAGCATGTTTTGCATTCATCGCTGCAGTGGGTGTCCAATGTACGTACGTTGCAACGTGCACCTTCACACGGCTGCCGCAGTGTGCAGGTTATGATCATATGTACGTCCCTCACTTCGTTTCTTCCTCGCAGTGGTGGCCTCACAGACGGTGACGTGCTACACTTCTAGCACCGCGTGCACATCCACCAGTGTGACCCTAACGGGAACCCGACCAGCGGGACAGTGTTGTCTGAACAGAGGAGGAAGATCGTACAAAAATAGCACATCGACAGCATGCACGCCTTGTGTCGGTAAGTTTTGGATATACTTCGTGCTTTCGCTGTGCTTGAGCCCGCGTCTCTGCTACAGTATACGGGTTCTTTGAGTTTCAATTCACCAACTCCACCGCACTGTCCACCACCGTATACCAGAAGGAAGGGTCGCAGCTCACCGGATACTTCGGATTTATGAACGGAACGTTCAGTGGAACACACTCTGTTTCTTTCAGTGTCCCGGACAGTAGGTTTTTCGCTTTGATTTTATGCACAACTCTTCATGCTTGCTCTACTGTAGATAATCGATACATCAAATCCTTCACTACTGGCGTTCTGAACAGTGCAGCAGCCAGACTACAATTTACACTCAATATTATTCAGGATAACATTGCTTTACAGCCTCCGTTGTCGGTTGCTGTCTCTGCCACAGTTGATGGTTCCAATGAATTTGTTCTTCCTTTCAACGCCGTAATACTGGATGCAGACGGTAGGTGGGACGTGGTCACGTGAGCGATCGTGTACTCAACCGCTTGCATTGCCACTCCAGTTGTCACCATTGGATTTCGAGAACCAGATTACAGTGTGACCGAAGGGGCGTCTCCTCCAGACCAGTATCCCAAAATTAAGCTGGCCAAAGATAAAACCATTGCCCAACCACTTTCAGTTCAGGTGGTACCACTGACAGTTGATCAATTCAGACCTCTGGGCATTCCACTTCCAGATGGCATTACATTTGCTGTCTTGACTAATCCTGCCCAATGTATGTGAAGGTTTGGTTATTGAATGCAAAGAGTTAACGATTATGTTCTTGTTGTTTCAGACATACCAAATGGTCATATGGATTTTGATATGTCAATCCTACATCTCATATTCACCTCCTCACAAACTGAACTCAGTCCTAATGTTGCCATTTTGAATGATCTGATCAATGAGGCCGAACAGCAGTTCATTTGCATAGTGCAACTTGCGGACCCTTCCGTGAATGCTTCTGGAAATGTGATCATTAAGCCTCCCTCCACAGTGATTAGGATTGTTGATAATGACCGTAAGTGCAGGCATTTTTCAGTTAGCAATGTGATCCCACAGCATGTGTATGGAACACATACATACCAGGTGTTAGTGATTGATGTGTGCAACATTTTGGAATGGTTATTACTCAATCTCAATCTCATAATTAGTCAATAATCGTGTGCTTATGTACGTGTGCTTATGGTGTTGTGTACTTGATCTGTATATTTGGTTACTGGGGATGCTATGGTCCTTGCAGTTGTGCTTGCAATCAGCTGCAAGCATAGCCACACAGCGTGTGTACCGTAAAAAGGCATAAAGAGGGGTCTACCGGTCTCATACCCATGTCTATACGCAGAGGGGTCTACTGGTCTCATACCCATGTCGTCTATACACAAACCAAAGAATACACAAGCACACATGTGTGCCCATGTTGATAAAAAAAAACTATATATTTATCATTCATTTAATAGTAAAAATATATATGGAATTTTCTACGATTTATATAATTCAAATACTATTGCTATAACTTACCAATGGCTACCGCTATCAACTTTCTATTTTAAACACATTTTACTACACCATTTCTCTATGTGAAAATATATTTTGGTGCCTTGCACAAGCACAATGCCGACGTTGCAATACCCCATCAGGTTCAAACCACTACATCTTCAGATGGGAGTGTTCAAATTGCTTGAAATTCAATGTGTACATAGAGACCATTGATTTATTTGTTAATTTTTTATTTTATCCATTATGGAGATACAGCTGTGCAAATTGCATGTACATTTCTGCTCGATTTGTGCCATTATTGCATGCAACCCACGTTCCATTCTCCCAATCCACAATAACTTCTTTGTTTCTCCTGTTCTCCACCCATTCTCCACCCATTCTCTCCCTTAAACTAAGCTAGCCTCTCAGCTAGCCGTCTGTAACTGTTTTTGCCTCACCCAGGCAGTGAGTTTATGTGGGTAGATTAAGAGAAAAAAGAAGAGGACTTCTCACTTTGCAAGACGATTGTACCAAATTAATGGATCCAAGTGAATTCAAATGGTTGCACCTCCCATGGCAGTATTTAACATGGCAAGCGTAAGGTTATTTGTTATACGCACTCGCAATCTTCTAGTCGTGTAAATAAAGCTTTCCAATTTGCCATAATCCTTGCTTAAATTCTCGTCTTATTCCTGCCTCGCCCACTCGGCTATGATTGCAATGATTTCGGGCTGTAATTTCTTTACACGATTTTCAGCTCACACATAGTACATAAACATGCGCTCATCTGGCTCACACTTGCACACACATTTACATTGTTACATACATAGACCTGTACACCATCGCATGACATATTCTCACACACTCAATTACACAGCAAACCAGATGGTTATACTTGTGTCAATTATGATGGAACACAAGCACACAAACATGTGACATACACATGCATTCTATTCAATTGGACTGCTGTTGTGCATGCTTGCAGGCCACTGATTTTATCTGTGTATTGTTGCACGTATGCTCTGTAGAAGTATTCCATTTGACAACTACTCTTTGTGCGTATTGAGTTCCTGGTCCTCGTACATGATATAGAGCCACTTGAGACTGTACATAGGGACGTGTAGCTACATGCACTGTCCCATAGGATTGGTCCTCTGTACATGCATCATGTCCCCATAGGTGTATTCCCATTGGATTAGTTGGTCCTTTGCACATGACCCATAGGGTGGGTCCTTTTACTGCTTTGTGTTGGTCCTTTGAACACACATCCTGACCCCATAGGACTGGACCTCTAATAGTACATATACAGTGTACACTTTGCCACTTTATACACGTGAACACTACATATGTCTTTTCTTCTACATACAATGGAGGGTGTAATCTGATATGCTGGCTAAAAGAGTACCTTTGGATGGTCTGTAGTAAAATCAAAGGTGGTGCCTTTTGCATCCCTTGTGTTCTTTTCTGCACTAACCACACAAGTAAAGGAAAGTTTGTAAATAGCCCTTTTTGTGCATGGCACAAGAAATATGAAAAGTGTAGCAATCATGAGCTTGCTCAGTATCATCAAGAGGCAATGTTGTTGGCAGATGCTAAATAGATGTCTAAAGAAAAGCCTGAGACAAACATAGCAGCCCTGATTGACAAAACAAAGGCACAAAATTTTGCACACAATAGATCAATATTAAAGTCAGTTGCAGAGGCAATACTGTTTTGTGCTAGACAATGTATTGCACTGTAAATTATGCAAGCAGTGTATGAGTGCAAAAGAAACGTTTCACCAGTTCAAACCTCTACATAACATAAATCCCTCACTAGAAAAATGACTACACTCTACGTAGGTACATGTACATGTAGCTCATGTAGTGTCCCATAGGATTGTTTCTCTGGACATACATTGCACACTTGCATGCACATACCTATAGCAAAGGATAACTCGATGCAACATGCCGTACTTCAGGCCTTTTTCCTATGTGGAACTGTATGCACCACTTCCAGTGACTACTGTCTCTTGTTTTCACCTCACACAGAGTACATGAGCATGCCCTCATGCTGGCTGACACACATGTATGCACATGCACATGTACCTGTACAAAATCTCATTGCATCAATCTATTCCATTGACCAGCTTATTGCATATATTCTTGCGCACAACACATGCACAGTGCACTTGCATACAACACACACAAAGACACGTGACACTTGCACACTGTTATACATGTGGAAAAAACAATAGTCATCTCTAATAATGATGTTACACACACACACAAACACACACACACACACACACACACACACACACATTTTCAGACTCACTGAATGTGTTCTCTGCACATGCATTTTTGACCTATTCATTGAACAGCTCGTGAGGCCATGAGACATGTACATACATTGTGTCCCTATAGGGCTGGTTGTACATACATTCTTCTGAGACAAATAGAGGACAAAAGTGGCGGCAGAAAGGCAAAATATTTAGTATGGCAATATGTGTGATTCAACAACTGAAATAGTCTGTGTCAATACAATTTCCATCCATTCAAAAGTGGTATATAATATCTTCGTGTTTCATCATTAAAAAGTGGATTACTCCTTTTACAATGAACAAATATGCTTCTCTCAGCTATTGCATTTTGGCCTGGGGACTATACAGATGGATAAATAACACATTGGCACATGTGAAGAGAAGTGCACACCCATTAATTTGAGGCAATTCAAATAGACCAGGTTGGGTGATTGAATATATAGAGAGTTTTTATTTTCAAGTAATGATGTTGCTTTTGAACACTGTTCTTCTGTGTGTGTAACATTACTTTGACCACACAATGAGTGGAATGTATCATTACATGTTGAATATTACTTGGAACACACATCCCATCTATTATAGCATCAACGATTTCGCACCAAATATATGTATTTAGAATTTAGCCATGCAACATGGCATGTCCACTCCTCTGAGCTGAAATGTTTCCACTGCTCTCTCTCCAGCCATCGCCATTGGCTTTGGAGCTGATACATACACCTTTACAAAGGGGCAGCAAATCTTTTACGGTGACACAGTGAAGCTGGTCAAGGATGATGGAGTGGTGTCTGAACAGACATTCAGTGTCACGGTTATTGCTCAACCCAATGCAGTGGACAATCAAGCCATGTTTGACGTGGACTATAACATTGGCCCTTTATCAGAGCTAACGTTCACCATAACACCAGATCAGCAATCTGTCTCTATTGGTGTAAACATTTTTGATGCTGGACTGACGGGGACTTTACAGGCCAAGCTTGTTTCTACCCAAGTAGTAAATACACCTTCATATAGTCCCCCACACAATCCCACCACACTACTGTTGATCTTGGATAACAAAGGTTGGTTTGTCCTGTGATGACATGATCAGTTTTATAATGGCCACTTCTTTTTCTTGTGCAGTGGCCATTGTTGGGTTTGTTAATGGAGGAACAGTTGTGACTGAAGGAGAAGACTTCATTGAGTGTGTTGCTGTCACAGACCCTCCTCCAGAGTTAACTATGCGACTAAGCTTCAATGTCATGGTGGAACTAGTCCCTGATACTGCAGGTGTGTGTGTGTGTGTGTGTTTGTGTGTGTGTGTGTGTGTGTTTGTGTGTTTGTGTGTGTGTGTTTGTGTTTGTGTGTGTGTGTGTGTGTGTTGTGTGTGTGTGGCGTGTGGGTGTATGTGTGTGTGTGCATGTGTGTGTATGCATGTGTGTGTGTGTCTGACTGTGTGTGCATGTGTGTGTGTGTAGTATCAGTAATGTGTGGTGCGCTCACATATAGTGAGGATGAATATGATAACATTACAAGGCAGAACCCTTGTACCCAGTTTATTCCATTAATACTCAGAGTGATGTCAATTGCCTCTCTTCATGGCATTTCTATGTATACCAATGAAAGTGGATTGATGTCTACTGTAGGTTATTAAATAAACTTTTGAGCGCTCTAATTTAGAAACAGCTTAAATTAATACTTTTAGAGTGACTTTTGGAGATATGTAAAATCTGCCTCATAAAATACTTTCTTCCACCATAATGATGTGTAAGATATAACTATTCATCAAGTCATCATCCCACAGCTCATGCACGTCTGTATGGGGACAGTATAATGCGTTGGGAATAACTTTATCCATATTGCAATAAACATTCTCTCCTTTAGATGCCTCTGACATATTCACATCCAGTGGTCCAATCCTTGGACCATTTGACAACATGAACAGGACAATCTGCTTCAGCATCAATGCACTCGCTGATGTGTACTTTGAAGGAAACCAGACGTTCACATACTCCCTCACCTTGATTGGGCAACAAGCACCAGTGATAATATCTCCCAATGTCACCATGGTTACCATCTTGGACAACACTAGTTAGAGAGGTGGAGGGAGGGGGGTAAAGGGGAGGGAGGAGGTCACCAATGGACTAGTCCAAATTCTGAATCATTATATTTAATTTATACTAACTTTTGCAGATTTGTGAGGCTACCCTAGTCTTGGATCACTTTATTAACTTTGTGTTTTATTAATGTGGTGGTAAAAGTGTTAAGTGCTCAAAACACAAAACAACAAGAAAACTATGCCCCCTTGTGCAAATTGCACAGACCTTACCATATGGATGAGGCTTGGTTGGATGGCATCAGTCCTAATCATACACTTCCCTTTGCAGCTCTCACCATTGGATTCGATCCAATCCAATACGCTGTGAACAAGTCAGATTCTTATGTGATCTTCGGTGTGTCCATATTGGGAGGCGTCACTATACAGGGAGCCAGTGTTGGGGTGATGTTCTCCACTGGAGATGGAACTGCACTTGGTAAATGTGTAGTGTACTGAAAATATACTGAGGCATACTGGTGATATACTGGTAGTATACTGATAGTATACTGATGGTGTATTGACTTAATCTAATAGGGTGATAAAGATGATGATTTCACAGATTAATTACTGATGTCCAAGTTTTGTTATTGAGTTGCCTACATGCTTTTATCACCTTCATAGACTACACATTGCACAAACCACACCTCCACAATCGTTGGTACACTCTTACATATGCACACACGTTGATCTCAATCTTTCAGCTGGTCAAGACTACATTCAGACAGCTCAACTGCTGTCCTTCCATGAAAACACTGCATATATTCCTTTTGCCGTGGGGATCATAAACAATGGTTACTATGAGGATGACATAAGCTTCCAGGCCAATCTGGCACTCCAGTCTGCTGCTGGCTATGAGCAGTTTGTGACACTAAGTCCTGCCAAGACAACAGCAACTATTATTGATGACATCAATGGTAATGTTTTCTGGTTGTGCGTTTCTGTGGTACCTTGGTGTATGTGCACATAAGTGTGTATATGCTTGGTGGTAAACATGTGTGTACTTGTGTGTGTGTGCATGTGTGTGTGCATGTGTGTGTGTGCATGTGTGTGTACATGTGTGTATGCATGTGTGTGTGCGTGTGCGTGTGCGTGTGCGTGTGCATGTGGTACATGTGTGTGTGTGCATGTGTGTGTGCATGTGTGTGCATGTGTGTGTGTGCATGTGTGTGTGCATGTGTGTGCATGTGTGTGTGCATGTGTGTGCATGTGTGTGTGCATGTGTGTGCATGTGTGTGCATGTGTGTGCATGTGTGTGCATGTGTGTGCATGTGTGTGCATGTGTGTGTGCATGTGTGCATGTGTGTGCATGTGTGTGTGTGCATGTGTGTGTGTGCATGTGTGTGTGTGCATGTGTGTTTGTGCATGTGTGTGCATATGTGTGTGTGCATGTGTGTGTGCATGTGTGTGTGTGTGCATGGTGGATAGATGGAATGCACTTTGCTTTCAGCATGTCTGACAACACACTAATTGGAGTGCAGGTTGGAATGCATGAAAGCTGTCACTGTGAGTCTTCTATCCCATTGTCAACACAAAGCCAGACCCATATATAGAGGAAGAGGGAGGACTGCCTACAGGGAAGGGGGAGGAGGGAGGACTGCCTACAGGGTTGGGGGAGGAGGGAGGACTGACCTACAAGGGATTGTTAAATCCCATACGACGAAAATTAAACATACAATTTTTTTAGACAGTCCAATCATTAGAACGTTTTTTTGGAAAAAATGAATCATAGTGAAATTTTAAAAGGTGAAAAATGGGGTTGAAAGTTCCAGTTATATGGTAACATTGTTGCAGAAGAAAGCAATGTTGGTGTTGCTAAGGTAGTGTTGCTAAGGTAGTGGTGTATGAGTGGTGAGATGATCGATGGTCCATGCAGCACTTACACCTTATCACCATATTACTACATCACCTTATCACTATGACAACCTCTCCTTATCACATACACCTCCCACCCACACTCTTCTCTACTCTTCCAATCCAGGGGTCACCATTGGTTTCAACCAGACTGGTTACAGTTTCTTGGAGAACCAGAGATATGCACGTGTATCAGTGAGAGTGCTTCAGGGACGGCTGAAGAAATCAGTGGCGGTACAGTTCAGTACAATACGTGGTTCAGCTGTTGGTAAGCATGCTATCACCTAGATGTAACAGAACTGTTCCAATCCCATTCTCCCCACTATATAGGACCTGATGATTACACTGAAACTGACAAAATACTGGTTTACAACGAATCCACACTTAGCATCAATGTGGATGTTCCCTTAGTGGATGATGGCCTCGCAGAAGACAACGAGAGCTTTTCGGCCCAATTACTTGCTGTGTCTCCTTCTGGTCTTGTGACCATTGCCCCGGCAACCACACTCATCACCATTATTGACACTAACAGTGAGATGATGTCATCAACACAGCTTCCCAATCACAATAAACAAAACCATTGCATACACTCTTGCATTGCCCTACAGGTGTCATTATTGGTTATGAAAAGCAAAGCTACCAGATTTCAAAGCACCAGAATCAGGGACGCTTACCAGTGAAAATACAGGTACTTCAGGGAACACTCGGTCGAACAGTTCTCCTCCATGTTAAAACCAGAGATGGTTCTGCAATTGGTTAGTTAGCTTGCATACTTTATATTAAAATCTGTTAGTGATAAATGTTTCTTCTTTAGCCTCTACAAACTACATATCTATTGATTCTGACCTTCCTGCCATGAATTTTTCTGTCCACGAGCTAACTGTGGATGTTTCCATTGTTGTGAATGACCTAGCTGAAGATGACAAGGTCTTTTCAGTAGAACTATCCCTGATATCTCCTTCTAGCAGGGTCACCATTGCTCCTATAAGTGCTCAAGTCACCATCATTGACGACAACAGTAGGTTGTAATGATGGTTTATGTATTGATTGTACATCATTCTCTCCAGATGTCACAATTGGTTTTGAGCATGGAAGCTACCAGATTTCAAAACACCAGAATCAGGGCCGCTTACCAGTGAAAATACAGGTACTTCAGGGAACACTCGGTCGAACAGTTCTCCTTCATGTTAAAACCAGAGATGGTTCTGCAATTGGTTAGTTAGCTTGCATACTTTATATTAAAATCTGTTAGTGATAAATGTTTCCTCTTTTAGCCTCTACAAACTACATATCTATTGATTCTGACCTTCCTGCCATGAATTTTTCTATCCACGAGCTAACTGTGAATGTTTCCATCATTGTGAATGACCTAGCTGAAGATGACAAGGTCTTTTCAGTAGAACTATCCCTGATATCTCCTTCTAGCAGGGTCACCATTGCTCCTATAAGTGCTCAAGTCACCATCATTGATGACAACAGTACGTTAATCAGGGAGAGTTGCCAAAACCTGGATAGCTTGTTTACACCCTAAAGTCACTACAGAGCTTGAGTGTGCAACTTTGGAAGTGGTTTTTCCAAATTCGGAGTCCCACTTGTTGTGCTAAATTCCTCCCACAGACCAGCTTTGCATTTAAATTGACTTGTATAGACCACATAGTAACAATGCCACAATGAATTTTGTATCTTTTTTTTTTTTTTGTTGACACATCTATAGCTATGACATCAACTGCTACATTGAATACAACCAAGATATGGATTTCTTACTTACATTTCCATGTTGATGTCCAGATGCAGTAACATTGCTAAATGAAAATAATGTTTTGGCTACAGGTTTTCAATCAATACAATTGCTGTTAAAAACCAAGGCATATATGTATGTAGTGTTTGCAGAAATAATACTATAATTGTAGAACCTCAAACTGTGTCTTTAAGCAGATGAGACTGTACTAGCATTCTTTGATTGCTTTATTTATTTCCTAACAAGCATGCCCCTTAACATATGCTGCTGGGGTAATCTGGAAGGCTACATATGAAAACCAAACAGTACAGATGCCTTGCAACAATGCTGATCCTAAATTCAGGTACATGGCATAAACCAATATTTTTGTGATTCAAATCGTTGTATTTAATTGTGGTGCACTGCCTACCCCTACCTATCCATGCCTTTTGAATTACAACAGCAAGGCAACTCAGATGTCTCGACGGTGCTTGCCGTCAGGGAGGTGGGATGTGGTAGACTTCACTACATGTACATTACAATCAAAAGTTAAAACCCCTTTCATGATGGTTTGGTCCTCCATACTGGATGAGGTTGCACTACAACAACAGGTTTGGCAACAACTTGTTTATACGTGCATTAATTTTCATCTTGCAACATACAGGGTTTCTTAATGAGGCTTACTGATATGAACATTACCTACAGCATAGTCAATATTTCTTCTTCAACAGGATTCATTTCAGAGTCTGGGTTATCTCTCTTTGTAGTTTTGATATCAACGTATTATAGTGATGAAATGTTGAGCACAGTCGTTAGTGCTGCCAGAGGGAAGCGCCAAGTAATATCATCAATTACCTTATCATATGCTGTTATATGGCCATCAGGTAAATTGAAACTTATATTCAAATGATTATGTAACTTTCTTTTTTCAGATCCATGTAATTGTACAATAAACCCTGGAAATGTATTTTATTTGTGTTCTGATGTGCAATCAAGTCCTTGCAGTTGCGAAAACTCTACACAATGTCAGGTACATGCAAGCAGCATGCAATACCAGTTGTGCATGATTATCTTTGAGCAACGATATCTTGATAAACACTCTGTAATTCAGCACCTTCATTCCATGCTTAGCTATAATATCGATTATTATTCTCTATCTGCAAGCACAGCCCTATGATTATGCATGAGCATTCAAAATTAGCACAATCTCAAAACATGTAAATGTGATCTAGTAATCAAGAATGAGCATTACTGATGTCAAATTGTATTGATACAGCTTATTATATTTTTAATAGTGCTTACCTCCATTTGTTGGAGATGGCCAACTCTGCACTGTTGACTCTGACCTCGATGGAATTCCCAACAACCCGTTAAACTGTACTGACTCCCCATACTGTATGAAAGACAACTGCCCTTACATCTTCAATCCACCTATGGAAGGAATACAAAGAGATGTATGCAATAATACATTGAAAGGTAATTGACACGAAGAACCGTAAGTGCTTGAATTCATGATGCATGATAATTGAATAAATACTCAATGAACTATACACTAGGTCAAAATTTGTACATGATATTGGCACTTAACAGGGTGCCCCATTGTTAAGGAGGAGTTATTTATGACACCAATTTTAGAACTTTGGCTAGAATAGCAATTTAAAACTTGTTATGACAGACGATCTGATTAATAAGAAATGGTACAACACTTCTTGTACTATCAAAACTTGTTATAAATTGATATATGGGATCGTTTCCACAAGAAAGGACCTAACCCATGTTTTTTCAACACCTTTTGATATTCTAAAAGCCTGAAATGTTGTCTACTCATTGCACTGAGAATCAGAGATCTGTCATGGAGTTGTGAGGCTCTGAAGTTGTAATTACCCATACATTTCAACGCAAGTGTTACGTTTGTATTGTGCTTACTGGAAATTTTATAATCTCTGAGTTAGATCCCTTTCTTCAGAAACGACCCCATATGTATGAGGTCATATTTATACGTTTAATTGAAAAGCTGTGATTCAGTGGTTTAATTTAAAGCAGTTTTTCTTGCATGAAACTAAATTCATACATAGAACAAAAACGTTAAATCAGTCCAGGGTAGATTCATAGTGTAAAGTACAACTTGCTACTAGATATGCCTACATTAATAGTTTAAAATTTAATCACATCACCTAATAAAATTATAATTGTAATTATTTGGCTTTGTAAAGATATTAGATATTATTACTGAATACATTATGTATGCGTGGATGTATTGCCTGCTTGCACTGAACATTTACCTCAAATAGCATGCGTTTAACCACAACTGAGGCAGTTGACCTTTGCAACACAATCACTACTCATTGTAGGCACCTTCTAAACCTCCAACTCTTCAATATATAAAACAAAATACTACAACCAGTTTTAAATTGCAGCACTGCACCATAACTACAAGAACTTGCACAGCATAAAATATCAAATGCAATTTAAAGACTACAATAAATTAGCCCTTTTGTTAATATTGGATTTTTATAGTGTACAAAAATTAAAACACAAAGTGTAATTAATTCCCCAGAAACCTTCGAGTGCTACATGCAAAGCAGATTGTAGCATTAATTATGTTGCGTGCTCTACAGCAGAGCCACCCTGAAAGTGCAGTAGTTGTTACCCAAGTCATACATTCACTTTTTTTGAAGAAGCTTAACATATTGAACCTCTCACCTCAATTAATCCCTTCCTGAAAATCGAGACTGCTTTAAAAGAATGCAAACAGTAGTCGGTCTAATAGCTGAATCTGCAAGTATTAAGCAATGCATCTCATTCACATAATTAATAAAAATGGCCAGCGATGAACCAAAGCAGCGATCTTGGAATTGCACAAGGCCATGGTGACTGTGTCAATATGCCATAGCAGTTACTTCTGAAGGGCCACCACACCAGTGTTCAGAATCAAGAATGTGGTTGAAGAGCAGAAGCAGACATGTTTGTAACGCACATCTACTTTGACCAGTAGGATTGGTGTAAATCATTATAAGGGTGTCCATACGCCAACGATGGCAGTGAGGCTGTAAAATAGTTTGAATAGGGATACTGAAGACTTCTTCAGATTATAATTTGTTTAATTAATAATATTGATATTACTGGTTGACACAGGGATTGATATCTTCCATCTCTTAATGTTTCGCTGTGGTGATGATGCAGGATGAGAATAGCTGCATGTGGTATACAAATATGATGCAGACCATTCTAAGTATGCATGCATAATGCACTTGTGTCCCACCTCAATAAATAATGTATGCTTGAAATGATAACTTTACACAGCTCCATAGTTAAGACAATAAATTAACTACCAGCACGTCCTTCATATGTACACCTTTTAGATGGGTGCATGCCGGTGTTTGACACAGTGTGGAATCTGCAATGGCCCAGAGCTCCCCTTAACTTCACATATGTTCAACCATGCCCTAATGGAGGAATTGTTCAAGTATCAGGTAAGATGATAGCATGTGCGGCCACATATTCCATCTTGTTTAAATGACATAGGTAACACCCACCGGTTATGTTCTGATATCGGTGACTGGGGGCCTACCGATGTAACTGAATGTGAAAGCTACTTAGTCAAATATTTGGCACAACAGGTACTATATGCATGTGCTCAACTAGAGCTTATACAAAAATTTTCTGTTTATGCAATGGCATCATTCTTTTTATTTCCTTTCTTGAATGTGACTACATTTATAAATTTCTAGGCACTTTAATGATAAAGCATTTATGTTCTTCAGAGTAAAATTCTTATTGTCATATATTATATATCCATGCCACACACACCTAAACATGTCAGGTTTCAATTCCAAATCTGGACATGGCACAAAGCCTTGAAGTATTGAAAGATTTGTTCGTTCAAACACAACTTAATATCACATCTTTATTGCCTCTGGATCTAAAAGACAGTGCCTATATCATTTCAGTAGTTTCAAATTTGTTTGTAAAAAATATTCATCAACATGGAAGCATAGAAGACACTTTTGTAAGTAGTTTTTCAGTAGTGTTCAAGGATTACACGTTCCTGATTTCTTATTATTGTAACCGGTAGATTATTTTGGATGTGGTCAACAATCTGTTGCATGAATCAAATCTAGTGGGATGGCAGATCCTGAAAAATGTTGATCCTAAAGCAAGTTCACTGCTCCTGAAGAGCAGTGAGACTTATGGAATCTACGTGGCATCTGCAATCAATACCACCAAAAAGATGACACTGTCAAGATCATCCATTGGTATGTGCAACACGACCCACTGGTGTTGGTCTTACTGTTATTTTCCTGGTAGTGCTTCAAGCATCCAAAGTAGAGACCAAATCAAATCAGAGTGATATAGTGTTTCCAGATGGCACTGGTACTTTATTTGAAAATGCATCGTTTCTTGCTGATGATGCCAGAATAGTAATCCCTGGTGCATTTCTTTTGGAAAGGGCAAGGAACTGTATGCAGTAAAAAGACATTGTGAGTGCAACCTAATGCACCTCATTCTCTACAGCCACCTCACCTATACCAGTGGCTAACATGATAATCAAAAACATCAACATGTTTCTGCCCAGCAACAATGGATCTATGTATGTTAAAATGCTTACATGTTAATGTCAGCCAATTTTCATACAAAACATTAATACATGCTACAATCTTGATGGAATTCTTGCACAGCTTCAGTGAACCTGTTTCAATCATCTTGTCAAGCCAAGTGGCTGTTGCTAAAGACGATGACTTTGCATCATTGGCCCTAAAAACAAGACCAGTATCAATCAATTTTAGAGTAAATATCAAAACGAATGTAAGTGCAAATGAATCTCTATGCAGGTCTTTGTGAAATATACATGGAGCTCTTACTAAAAGTACATATATGCACAGGTTTCTACCCAATACCAATGCACTTTCTGGGACTTCGAAAATTCGTACGTTTTATATTTGCAGCTCTCCAGTTACACACATAATTGCTCACAGCTACTGGTCATCAGAAGGAATGAAATCACCCACATCTAATGGCTCAGTTGCTCAGTGTTACTCTACCCATCTAACCAGCTTTGCAGTACTGTTGGCAGTTAAAACATTTGTAGGTTGATTTCAATGGGTACTGTCATGCTGATTGTATTCTTTTGTTCAGCCTGACAGTAAAGCTCTTACGATCATATCATATGTTGGGTGTGGCATCTCAATGGTTAGTCTACTAGCAACTATCATCTTCTTCTTGTCCTTAAGGTAACAAACCTATATAGATGAATACAATGAAAACAGCATATGTATATAACTTTGTTTTCCATTTTATAGAAAGCAACTATTTGAAAAGCCACATAACTTTGTGCACTTGAATTTGGCTATTGCACTATTCCTAGCCTTCCTAGTTTTTGTTGCTGGAGTTGAAAGTGCTAAGCATAATGAGGTACACTGTGTGTAACCCATCCTCTGCATAGAGTAATCTATCTTATCCACTAACGATTGATGGCTTGGTTAGACTGCATGCAAGGTTGTTGCAGGTCTCCTTCAGTACTTTTGTCTCTCTGCATTCTGCTGGATGCTGTGTGAAGGTGTCATGTTGTACCTCATGTTGGTGGTGATGTTCAGTTCCCTAAAGAAAAGGTGGTGGTTCTTTCTCCTTCTTGGATGGAGTAAGGGATTTGTTTGTAACAATCTTGCTAACTTGGTATGACATAATCCTGGTTTAGTGACCCCTTTGCTGTTTGTGTTCATTGGATTAGCAGCACGAAGTGATTATTATGTGGTGAGGAACAAGGATGATAACACCATCTCATAGTAAGCTACAATTGCATCATTGTGCAAAATGAAGTTATGATCATTTCTTATTACT
The DNA here is from genome assembly GCA_013339895.1 of Ephydatia muelleri. Classification (NCBI taxonomy): domain Eukaryota; kingdom Metazoa; phylum Porifera; class Demospongiae; order Spongillida; family Spongillidae; genus Ephydatia; species Ephydatia muelleri. The sequence goes on from JABACO010000010.1 coordinate 1,533,910, forward strand.
TATTGTAATACATCTTTATGATGGTAATGTGTAGTTTTCATACTCCTTCAATTTCACATTTGATCTCATTCACTCACTCAATTGATTGCACAGTTCATTTACGCCAGCCAAAAAATTGAACACCATGTGATAAATGATGAATGTGTGAAAGCATCCTCTGGGCCCTCAACCTTCCATATTTACTTCATGCTAAATATTATACATTGGTCACAAATAATTTCCGATACATTCATAGTCACATCTGCCTGATGTAAGCAATTTGCTGTCTTTGGTGCATGCATGCTTTTTTTTTTTTTTTGCTGGCTAGATCTTTAAACTTCGATCAGAACACTACTTGATAATTCAGTATTGATTTTTTTTTTCTTATGAAATAGTTGCTGGATGTCTACAGACAAAGGCACTATATGGGTGTTTGCAGTTCCCGTCATAATCATCATGTTGGTGAGTACATCACTCACTGTTTTTGTAAACTCTCAACACATGCATGCACAACAGATCAATATCATATTCCTGATAATGGTGTTGGTGGTGATAAGTAGGAAGGGCAGGCAAAACTCAACTCGTCATCCCAAGAATTTCAAGGATAATGCAAGCACAGTTATGTAAGTTTTTTGTTGCGCTCAAAATTTATTATTATTCCAGCCAATGGCTAGATCTTTCTTAAAAAGCACCATCCTTCTGCTACCCATACTTGGAGGCACTTGGATATTTGGATTGCTTTCTATAAACCAATACACATTGATATTTACTTGGCTATTTACAATACTAAACTCCGTGCAGGTAAGTAATTGTGCACTGTCTCATAATGAAGTTTCAGATGTGTACCAATAGGGGTTATTTATATTCATTTGCTATGTCTTGAGAGATGAAAAGGTAATAGCCATCATTTGCTTCATGTTTAACGTTTTTAGTATGCTTTTAAACACTTTAGGTTTGGGGCAGGATAAAGAAGATTTATGAAAATTGGTCATCTTCTAATCCAATAGTGAGCACTGTGTAGAACTTGTTACATTTGATATGCATGTGAAAATAACAAACCTTACCACAGTGCAATAATACCTGTATTACTGAAATGATGCATTTCATTTTTGCCCCATAGAAATGTAAAACATCACTCCCTGATATCAAGTCTACTGCTTTAGCGGATTTGAAGTTTTTAGAATCACTGGAAAGAAAGTTTTAATGAGGACACTAGGTTGTGGGATTAACTGTCGAGACATACATTCAGTATTAGAGATATTTGCACACACTTGTGATTCTCTTTAGTGTATGGTTTTGCAAAGGAGCTAATCTATATTTGCACACTTTCCCTGTGGCTATGGTTGTTGCTAACAGCAAATTAAAAGTATCTTATGTGGAAATAGTTGCAAATAATCCAATTTACCATGGTAGAGGCGATCCATATGTAATGTCTTATAAACTAGTTTACTCATTACATTAATTACAACAGCAATACATGCTATGCTGCTCACGGTGTGTTTTATACCTTTTTTTTAAAACTAGAACTTATCTTATTTTGGCTACTTGTTATCATAGTAGAATAGCCACTATTTATCAAAACTTGATATAGAGTGTAGTAACTCGGCTAAAGTACCAATTTTAATCTTTCAAAATCCAATGCGGCAACACTTAAATACTAGCATGCGCATGCGCGTTGCATAATATAATACATCAGTTATCACATCTTTCTTCCTTCTCAAGAAAACCCTGCTTGATACCGTTCAGGCTGCCGTCTGTTCCTGCTGGGATATCTTCGGTCTGGTGCTTGTTGCACGATGACTGGTGGGCGGGCTTCTTGATCTATTTCTTCGTCAACCTCAGGCTCATCGCCCACCACTGAATTATTGGCATCTTCCTCTTGCTCATCTTGTGCTCCATTATTGAGCTCTGGAACTTCTGCAGCCACATCAGTCGATAATCTGTCTCCCATCCACGTATCATCAGCCTCGCCTGCTCGCTTCCTTAGTTGATCTTGGTGTCTTCTGCACACAATCCCATTTTCTAACACCACATCAAACGATAATGGCCCCTTGCATTTTGTGATTTTCCCAGGCACCCATTTCCATCTGCCCCCCCGCGCATAATATTTCACATATACGCTTTCTTGTTCTTGAAAACTCCTTTCAACTGCATTGGTATTGTGTGCTGCCTTTTGTCCCTGCTGCCTCCTTTCCACTCTTTCCGCTAAATTTGGATGCAATGCATCTAAACGGGATCGGAGCCTTCTGCCATACAGAAGTTCAGCAGGAGAGACACCAGTGGTCGTCTGGGGGGTAATTCTGTACTGAAATAAGAATCTTGCCAACTTATCTCTGAGTGTTCCAGTTGTCATCTTCTTTACTCCCTGCTTCACAGTTTGCACAGCCCTTTCTGCCATTCCGTTAGAAGACGGATGATATGGTGCTGACCTAATGTGTGTCACACAATTATTTTTAAGGAAGTCATGAAACTCCCTGCTTGAAAAACATGGCCCATTATCCGTCATCACTGTTTCTGGTATTCCAAACCTTGAAAATATTGTTCGCAGTCGCTGGATAGTTGCCTCTGCAGTAGCATCTTTCCCGACCTCCACTTCGATCCACTTTGAATGAGCATCAATCACCACCAGCAACATCTGCCCTTCGACAGGGCCTGCATAATCTATGTGTAATCTTGCCCATGGTCTGGTAGGCCAACTCCAAGGTTGTAAGGGAGCCACTGGTGGTGATGGTCTTGCTGCCTGACACTGAGGACATTTGGAAACCAGCATTTCAATATCTTTATCTATTCCCGGCCACCATACAAATGTTCTAGACAAGCTTTTCATTCTAGATATTCCTGGGTGTCCCCCATGCAACTCTTGCAATACATAATTTCTTCCTTTTTCTGGGACAACCACCCGATTACCCCAAAGGATACAACCATCATGAGTTGATAGCTCCATTCGACGTTGCCAGAAAGATAACAGGGTCTGTGATGCACCTGAAGGCGGATGTAGTGGCCACCCTGCCAATATATACTGCAACACTTGTGACAAGATTGGATCTTTCTTAGTCCAATGCTTCACTTGTGAACAGTCTACTGGTGAGTCCTTTAGACTTTCAAAAAGTAGGACCAATTCTGTGGGTATTTCTTCTTCCTCTTCAATTTGCTTCCCATCCATTGGTAGCCGGCTCAATGCATCTGCATTACCATGCTCTTCAGTTTTCTTGAAAACCAACTTGTACTTGTACACTGCTAGAGTCATTATCCACCTTTGTATTCTCCCTGACACCTGCATAGGGATTCCCCTTTGGGGGTCAAATAGCTGCAACAATGGTTTGTGATCTGTTACAATTGTAAAATTTCTTCCATATAAATACAAATGAAACCGCTTTACACCAAATATGCAAGCAAGCCCCTCCTTTTCAAGTTGTGAATAGTTTTTTTCTGCACTAGACAGTGTACGAGAAGCAAATGCAATGGGTCGCTCTGTACCATCTGGCATTTTATGGGACAGTACGGCACCCACACCATAAGATGAAGCATCACATGCTAAAATCAATTCCTTATTGGGGTCAAAATGTACAAGTACCTTGGCAGACAGTAGCAAATTCTTTGAGTTCTCAAAGGCCATTTTCTCCTTCTGTGTCCAATTCCATGGAATCTTAGCCTGCAGTAGCCTGTACAATTGTGCCAGCATGGTTGCCATTCGTGGAAGAAACCGAGAGTAGTATGTCAGAAGCCCCAAATACGATTTTAACTCTGTTATATTCTTAGGCTCTGGTGCATTCTTCACTGCTTCTACCTTTTCTGCCAAGGGATGAATACCATTTTTATCAATTTTGTATCCCAAATACACAACTGACTCCTGCAAAAAGAAGCATTTATCTTTGTTGAGATGAATACCAACTTCTTTTAACTTATACAGAACTTTTTCAAGTGTCTCCAAATGTTCTTTGTCAGTACTGCCTGTTATTAAAATGTCATCAATATACACAATCACCTTTGGGATCCCCTGAAGTACACTGTCCATTATCCTCTGAAATATACTAGGAGCTGATGACACCCCAAAAGGCATCCTAGTATATTGGAATAATCCTTTATGTGTATTAATTACCATAAATTTTCTGGAAGCTTCATCCAGTTGGACCTGCAGATATGCTTTACTCAAATCTAACTTGGTAAACCTTTCCCCACCTGCCAATGAGGCCAATATATCTTCAATTTTTGGCAGTGGATACCGTTCAGTTTCTAAGGCCTGGTTTACAGTTAGCCGGAAGTCACCACATATTCTAATAGATTGATCAGGCTTAACCACAGGAACAATTGGTGCTGCCCACTCCGACAGTTCAACTGGTTGTAATATACCCTCTTGGACTAGTTTATTCAGTTCTTTCTCAATCTTTTCTTTAATGGCACATGGCATTGGTCGAGCTTTGCAAAATCGAGGGTACTGCATTTTCTTTCATAACTAGTTTTGCTTCATAGCCTAGCACTGTACCTAGCCCTTCATTAAACACCATTTCATACTTTGTCAATACATTTTCTAATGACGCACCCTTCTGTATAACAAACAAAGACTTCCAGTCAATCCTAAAGCGGTGTAGCCAGTCTCTCCCCAAAAGTGATGGTCCTGCTCCCTCCAACACAATTACTGACAATTTATCTGTTTGGTTATTGTACTTCACGTCTGCTTCCCATTTACCTATCACTTTTAATGACTCACCAGAATATGTACACAACCGAATTCCTGACCTCTCTAAGACCTTCCCTGACCATAGGCGCCGAAATGTTGATTCCGAAACAATAGATACAGCGGCTCCTGTGTCTAGCTCCATTGTGACCAATACTCCATCGATAGACACCTGCAATTGAATGGGTTCATTATTGATTTTGCATAATACACCTTGTATACGCAATTGTTGGAGTGCGTTAGTACTGTCTCCTTCCTCCTCTAGGTCTTCTGACTCCTCTTGCAACACCTGTACTCCTCGCCGAGATGGCTGCATTCCCCCAGCCTTCGCCTGTACTTGTTTACACGCCCTCCGGATATGACCTATTTTGCCACACCCAAAACACTCAGCACTTCGATGTGGGCACTTATCAGGAGCGTGGTCCCTCCGCAGACACCTGTAACACCTCGGGGTTCCAGTTCCAGGACCTGTTCTCCACTGAGGTCGTCCAGGAGTTACAGCATGTACCTGTTGGTTTTGGTGTTCGGCCAACTCCTGAGAGCGTCCACTGTGTATTTCTTTTGCGCACCGTTCAGATGCCACTTCGCAACCTTGGGAAATCTTAAGGGCTGAATCAAACGTCAAATTTACCTAACTAAGAGTCTCTTTTGCACTCGCTCGTCGTTAATGCCACATACTAGTCTGTCTCGCAGCATATCGTTAAGGGCATCACCAAACTCACACTTCCGAGCTAGCTCCTTAAGCTGCGTTACGTACACACTTACAGACTCGCCTTGTTGCCTGACCCTGCTATGGAACCTGTACCGCTGGACTATTACCGGCGGCTTGGGACTTAAATGCTCTGCCATCAATTTTATCAGTTCATCGTACGTCTTGCCTCCCGGTGTCTCTGGCGCAACCAGACTAGCTAGCGTCTGGTACGCTTTCGGCCCTATGGTGGAAAGAAGAACTGAGCGCTTCTTACTTGCATCACTCACTCCGTTAGCCCCGAAGAAGTGCCCAAGCCTTTCGACGTATTGTGACCAATCTTCCTCCCCCTCCACATATTCTCCAACCGCTCCAAAGAGTGCCATGAACACCCTCGTCGCCAGTTATGTAGTAACCAGGCCCGTAGCCAGGGGGGGTTCGGGGGGTTCGAACGAACCCCCCCTCAGGGGGAAAAGGTCCAATTATGTGGAAAGGTCCCGGCAACTCTATAAGGCGATTTGACGATTCCTGGGCGGCTAGGCCAATCCAGTCCTGGTCTTTCCCGCATTTATGTTCTTGATTCATGTTTAGTTCTAGTTATGATAGAATGAAAATTAACACTGTAATTTTAATTCATACGCAATACTCGCGCGCGTGCGCCGATCGAAAATGCCGGGCAGCTCCCAGCAAAGAAAAGAGAACGTGAACGAGCCGCTGCCTTGTGCCAGAAGCTTGATGTGTTCTTACCAACTGCACAACGAAAGGCAACGGGCGATGGGCAACAGTCGGATCCTTTAGTCACAGAAACAAATTCTGCCACAGCGGCAGCCAAAGAGGAAATCGAATGTAGTGATCACTCTGATAAGTGCGAAACTACATGTAGTGAAATGGTTGCGCCAGATTCTAATGAGCCTGAAATCACTTCGCAGCAAGGTGCATCCACTATGAATATGACTTCAATACATGTAGAAAGGAACGCCCATGTAATCGAACACTAGCTCTGTCATGCACTATACATGTATACTTGTGCATGCATTGCAGTGTGTATAATATACTAGCTAGCCTATATGGGTTTCATGCATGTATTAATATGACTAAGCATTGGATCAGAAGTATTGTCGGTGTCTCATAGAAGGGGCTAAATGTCGACCCAAATGGATTATGAATATAGTTATGCATGAGCGCTTACATGTACATGTACATTGGCAATTATATTTACTAAATTACAATGAAGAGTTATAAAGCGGTATGATTGTACTGGTACATGTGTCTGCAAATTGGTTTGCATTCAGTTGCAAAATCAATGTTTTCAAAAGCTTCCGCGCTTCGCGCTAGAGGGGGCACATCCCCCTCCCGCACCCACCCCCTTTTGGTGATCCACGACCACTTTAGGTCCACATTGATTATTTTCGAACCCCCCCCTTTTCCCGACCTGGCTACGGGCCTGGTAACTCGGCTAAAGTACCAATTTTAATCTTTCAAAATCCAATGCGGCAACACTTAAATACTAGCATGCGCATGCGCGTTGCATAATATAATACATCATTTATCACATAGAGCAGTACAGAGAAGTGTACAAGAGAAAGTGTACCTGTGGTATATACACACTGCAGCAATATACTGTCACTAGGAAACTGGCATGATGGTTAGATAACCATTGCATTTGTTAGAATTAGGCAATGTGTGGATGTTTCTGTGCTAAAAATTTGAGTTCCTTATCTGATTGTTGTGTATTTTGTGTCATCACAGATCTGAAACAATGTTTGCCTTTACAGGAATGCATATCATTTTATGTTGAGTAATGAATTCAGTTGTTTATATAATGAAAGTGACGTCTCTTCGCTTTCGACATGTGATGATATGAAATGCATCAGATTGTTTGTTGCTTGGTTCATGCAATGTACCTTGCTGATGTATAGTCATATCGTATTGTATTCATTGTTTCTTAAGCTACAATTGAGATTTGTTGTGGCGGCATTTACTTGATATAGGGGCTGGCTATTTTATATTACATTGAAAAGCATTCAATAAAATCAAGTATAATGATAAAACATTTTGTGCCCAGCATAGCATTCACCTTATAATCCAATCATTAATTTTTCACAATCATACGTTTGAAGCCGAAATGTTCTGGCAATTTCTGATCTAACTGTGAATTGAAATAATTATTAGATTTCACGCAATGGCAGAAGCCGACTTTGGCTTCAATTTATGGAATCAGGCCAGTATAATCCTGGGAAAAAATACTCGTATTTCTTGGATAATACATTAAGCAAAATGCTTTGCAAGTTATTAAGTCTTCTATTATGGAACAGTTTCCGCGAAAATGGTTCTACGGATATAATAAAAATGCATCGCGTTTGAATCGCTATAACTTCCCAACGGTTTACGCTGTAGACTTCCTATTTTCTATAATTCATACTACACCATTTCACGTATAGGAAAACATATTTCGGGCCTTGTACTAGTTCCATGCTGATGCTACGAGGTCCGATACCCTATGGGGCTCAAAACCGCCACATCTTCAGGTAGCCGGGTTCAAATCGCTTCAATTTATGTACGTACGTAGAGGGGTCCTGTTGCTATTGCTTTGTTCGCTGTTCGATAATACTCTATCCGTTACGGCTAATGCACATTTCTCGCTCGATTTACGCCATTATTGCATGCCACTCGCGTTCCATTCTCACGGCCAGGCATTAGGTTTGCAATTAGAGCTATACTATGGAATGTGAAGCTCTGTTTTTGCAATCATTTTGCACTTCCATGAGATAATAAAATATTTCGTCAACCTGCTTTTTATTATCATTTTTTGACAAGCATAATTCATTGGTTGAGTGTGGACATATAGCTTATCATATCTTGGCAGTGCGCTGTAAAGGCCAATTACAATAAATGTGGACACGAGAATCATTCAATAATTGTCCCATCTGAAGCATTCTGATGGTGGGCTAAAATAGGGCATCGTATGCAGTAGTTAGCTTTTGTTTATGAATATGAAACACGGATGTCATTATAATTAGGCACATTTATAGTGTAGGCTGGAATTAAATACTCACTGCTGAATACTCTCACTTGCACTGCTGCCATCAGAGTGATCTGATACATCGCAATCCTCATTATAACATGTATCGCATACTACAAGCTGTTGGTATTCTCTCCCATTCACAAAATTTCAAATATACTGCACATACCTTCTTTAAGAATTCCATCCTTCTTTTTGAAGTCCACGTCATGAATGTTCTTCAATAATGGCAATACATTATGTCTTCATCAGCCTGTACACCACGGTTATGGAGTTCACTTGATTTATATGCTTTTAGGCGTGCTTCTTCTAGGGTAATTTATTGCACCTTGGAAACATCTTTCGATGCTAAATTTGGAGAACTGCCTTCCATTAGGTACAGGATTCCCTTCAGAGAGCTCATAGGCCAATTGGTATCTGAATTTATTTATCATGTCCTTGGATGTTCACAATTTTATGTCACCTAAAGATATGAACTATAGTCAGGCATTACCTGACTATGCAGGCATGGCAAACCTTCAGCCTGCTATCGTGCTGCCTGCTGAGAGATTAATAAAAATAAAACACTTTACTTACAAGGTATAAAAAGGCACCACAATCAAATGAATTTGTTTGAGCTGGTGAACCATTGGTCTATAAAATTAATTCCATCACTTTTGAATCTAAATCTTTATAGTGCATTATGCTACCATGCTCATGTTCATTGTACTTGCAGTGTGATAATGACAGTCTTTGGTTTGAGTGATTATAAACTTCAGTCGTTGGGAACATCTTAAATGACAATATTATTATTTGTTATATTCATGCCTAAATTGACAACACTCTATCCATATCCAATTGACTACATCATCATATGATTCATGCAATTGCAATGGATCGATCGGTTTAAGTTGTGGATGAACCACCTGTCAAGAAATTAAATGAGAGTTCTGAAACTTCAATTTTACCAACCATTAAGCACCAATGTTGTGCACAGGGATCAGTAGCACATCATGCATCTTACCTGCATGTGCCATAAAATGTGTTACTTATGCGTTTTAGGTCCTTCCACATTAGGTAAGACGCATGTATCGAGAGAGCCCACCATTGACATTTTTCACTGGCCGGACACCACAAGACAGCATGGTACATGATGAAATTTCACCCATAGAATAGTGAAGGCGATGTAGATAAATCAACTGGAAATCAAGAATTGAGTCGACATGTATTTTTGCTGTGAACACTTTCACGCAGCAGTTCCAGTGTTAGGTCTGAAGGGGGTGACTGCTTCTTAACTCTTTGAATGCCAAGTGCATATATACATACATGCTCACAAAACGCTGCCTCACCATTCATGCAGTGCTCTGTGTTATATTGTGTTGATCAAAATCACTTTGAATATGCATGCAAGTGCAATACTGACATGCATGTAACCCCATAGTCATACAAATGTTTGAATATATGTGGTCCCAGTTTGTAAGCACATTTTGTGTGTCCACTGGTGCCACAATTGGCTCTACTATAGCACAGCTGTGTATGGACCCACTATTCATAAATAGCAAATCGCTTATACAACGTTTTGAGAAACATCTCAGCCCAGGTGGAACTTTAAAATGACGGATGCCCTATCAACTTACTATAGTCTCGTTCCCAAACTCACATGACGTAACGATTATCGCACGTCAATAATGACGCACACTGTGAATGTGCCAGTTGTTATCACAGATTGTATCGGTTACTGTTAAACAGTTGCGGTCAGAATGATAATAGCAATATTTTGTTTTTGACAGTGTACGTACATTCAGATGCCATGTTTCACCAACGAGCAGCAAAAGTTCTGTGCTTCGTATTTCTATGCTTAAACATTGAGCAGTAACTGTGTCATCGGGCAGTGCATTCCAATTAGGGACTGTTCGTTCAAGGAATGAAGTAAGTTTGACATTCTTATATACATTCCCAGAACACTTTATCTGGCAAGAATTGTGACGAAGGCTGTATGCAGAAGGGACGTTTTGCATGATGTTTTCTGTTGGAAAGTCAATCAGGTCATAGTAGAACTGAAAATGTAGACATAAATCACTTGTCGACGATGAAAACGAGATTCAAGTTATAGAAATATAAGTCTCTGTTCATAATTTAGAAAATGAAGTCCAGCATGTTTGCATGCCTGGCGGGTAAAATACCTTTGGACATTCACAACCACTAAAATATCTTTCTTCAAACTGGGTGGCCAAACAGGAATTGCAAATTCTAATAAAGCCGGATGTACGTATACTCTAGATGCATGGCAAAGAAGTTGGGGTTGATTCGAGTGAAGGCTATCAAAATAAGCTTAGCTCGATTAAATGCAGCCAAGGAAACAGATGTCATCTTGAGGTCGGAGGAGAGAGTTACACCGAGATCACGAATGTTATCCACAGCCGCTAATGAGGTGCTGCCTAGTAAATACTTTTGAAGAGTAGATTTCCACAGGTGGTTGAATTACATTTAGAATATGCAATGTTCAGCTGCCATGCAGATGTTACTCCATGTACAAAATATCTGGAGTGCCTGTTGTAGTGCTGAATGATCACTATATAGAGATCGCGTGGTATAGTTTGAAGTCATCAGCATATAATAGACAGGTAACAGGACGAGGTATAGCACTAGGCAAGTCATTGATAGATAGAAGGATCCCAGAATAGATCCCTGAGGAACACTCAGAGAAGTGAAGAGATAGCACCTTCAATGTAGACTCTCTGAACCCTGCCAGACAAAAAGGACTCAGTATAGAGCCACGTATACCATACGAATGCAATTCTACACACATAGACGTAATGTAAATACTTTACATTGCATGGGGTGACCATTATAGTCCTGTATATGGGATCGTTTCCGCGAAAAGGGATCTGACGTCACATTTTTGGATATCCAAGAACTCTGACATGTCCTCCTCTACACATTGCTTCTTACGCACTGAGAAAATCGGAGTATCTGTCATGGAGTTGTAAGGCTCTGAATTTTTAATTAGCCAGTATTTTATAAAGTATGCGTTAGGTCCCTTTTCGCGGAAAACGATCCCATGCATATATATTATATGGTAAGTCTATTATGTTGTGTAATTTCTTATCTACATCCATCTTTTTCGGTCTTTTATTTCCCCTTTTTATTGCCGGTGTCAGAGGCATAAATGACTCCCAGGCATAAATGACTCCCCCGGTCATTTACGCCTAAGGTGTAAATGACTCCTACTAGGCATATATGACTCCCCACGTGAATTCCATAAACCACGTGTAGTTGTCGAAGTGAGAAAGCTCGCTCGCATGGACCAGGATGAATTCAGTGTTGTCGAGGATTACCTGCGTATGAATCAATATCCTAAGGGCATTTCAAAGGGAGATAAGGCCAATCTAAGGCGCAAATGCAAAAACTTCAAATTCGACTGTGAGAGTGCTCTATTTCAGAAGAGTGATAAAAGGCGAAGGTGACGAGGAAGGGTGGAAGATTTGTGTTAGGACCGAACACTCGAATATCTTCATTTATGTTTTTCCAGACTGGATATTTGTTGAATGGTTTTATCTCTGCCTAAGTGGCTTCCTACATGTACAAATACAGGTATACAATTACCGTACTGAATATATATACTTTCTGTTTTACCTTCAATTCCTGCATGGCATGACTCCAGAATGCGTCGTCTTTGTACAACACTGCGACAAATGTCAGAGAACTAACGCTAAGTTTTCAAAGTCCAATGCTAAGCTGCATCCTATTGTTCCAATGCCAAATGTTTGGCACCAGGTTGGTGACTTCATGTAGGGAATCATATATGCCTAGGCATATATGACTCCCCCTTGATAAAAGTGACATAAATACCTTTACTTGCTATCTCTGGAAAAACCAACGGGGATTTATTTATACCTTCCCTTCCCAAGACAGGAGCCAGTTTTGTCTAGGCAGACAACAGGGGAATCATATACATTGGCAAAGATCGACGGGGAGTTAATTATGCCTAAGGCTGTAATAACTCCCGGGAGTCACTTTTATCAAGGGGGAGTCATATATGCCTAGGCGTGAATGACTGGGGAGTCATATATGCCTAGGCGTGAATGACTGGGGAGTCATATATGCCTAGGCGTGAATGACTGGGGAGTCAAATACGCCTATAGGCATATATTACCGGGAGTCATATATGCCTAGGCGCGAATGACTGGGGAGTCAAAATTTAGGGGAGTCATTGGCGACTATGACACCGGCAATGCCTGGCTTGTTAATGCTGCTGCATACAACCCTGTTCATTGTCGCGCTACATTTTGTGTGTGTAATTAAGTAATTCTCTATGCGTTAAATTTGCCTCATGGTATACATGTACGTATTAAGCAGAATCATCGTTAGAGTCAAAATAATACGTGGATGCAGCGAGGATAGCATTTAGTGTACAGCTGGGAATCATTAGCGTCATAGCCAATGCCACGACTACACGACGGCTTCACTACAGCGGATTACTGCCGTGCTAATTTAACTGTTGCTTTTGATGGCCATTGCAAGAGTTACATCCTGAATGCATGTATTCTTGTATCAACAGTTAAAACAATGGAAAATGATTCACAATGCATGATGCAAAAACTGCTTTGGTAATGTCAGCACTGCATCGGAAACATTAAGTCCGAAAATAAGCGGTATACACTTCGGATTTTCCTGTCATGCAGTATTCTCTGCTTTCAGTGATGAAGATGTGTATCCCAATACTCCAGTGATGAGGATGTGTATCCCGATGCTCCAGCGATGAGGATGTGTATCCCAATACTCCAGTGATGAGGATGTGTATCCCAATACTCCAGTGATGAGGATGTGTATCCCAATACTCCAGTGATGAGGATGTGTATCCCAATACTCCAGCGATGAGGATGTGTATCCCAATACTCCAGCGATGAGGATGTGTATCCCAATACTCCAGTGATGAGGATGTGTATCCCAATACTCCAGTGATGAAGATGTGTATCCCAATACTCCAGTGATGAGGATGTGTATCCCAATACTCCAGTGATGAGGATGTGTATCCCAATGCTCCAGTGATGAAGATGTGTATCCCAATACTCCAGTGATGAAGATGTGTATCCCAATACTCCAGTGATGAAGATGTGTATCCCAATGCTCCAGTGATGAAGATGTGTATCCCAATACTCCAGTGATGAGGATGTGTATCCCAATACTCCAGTGATGAGGATGTGTATCCCAATACTCCAGCAATGAGGATGTGTATCCCAATACTCCAGTGATGAGGATGTGTACTCCAGCGATGAGGATGTGTATCCCAATACTCCAGTGATGAGGATGTGTATCCCAATACTCCAGCGATGAGGATGTGTATCCCAATACTCCAGCGATGAGGATGTGTATCCCAATACTCCAGTGATGAGGATGTGTATCCCAATACTCCAGCAATGAGGATGTGTATCCCAATGCTCCAGTGATGAGGATGTGTATCCCAATACTCCAGTGATGAGGATGTGTATCCCAATACTCCAGTGATGAGGATGTGTATCCCAATACTCCAGCGATGAAGATGTGTATCCCAATACTCCAGCGATGAGGATGTGTATCCCAATACTCCAGCGATGAGGATGTGTATCCCAATGCTCCAGCGATGAGGATGTGTATCCCAATACTCCAGTGATGAGGATGTGTATCCCAATACTCCAGCGATGAGGATGTGTATCCCAATGCTCCAGTGATGAGGATGTGTATCCCAATACTCCAGTGATGAGGATGTGTATCCCAATACTCCAGTGATGAAGATGTGTATCCCAATACTCCAGTGATGAGGATGTGTATCCCAATACTCCAGCGATGAGGATGTGTATCCCAATACTCCAGCGATGAGGATGTGTGCTCCAGTGATGAGGATGTGTATCCCAATACTCCAGCGATGAGGATGTGTATCCCAATACTCCAGCGATGAGGATGTGTATCCCAATACTCCAGTGATGAAGATGTGTATCCCAATACTCCAGTGATGAGGATGTGTATCCCAATACTCCAGTGATGAGGATGTGTATCCCAATACTCCAGTGATGAGGATGTGTATCCCAATACTCCAGTGATGAAGATGTGTATCCCAATACTCCAGTGATGAGGATGTGTATCCCAATACTCCAGTGATGAGGATGTGTATCCCAATACTCCAGTGATGAGGATGTGTATCCCGATACTCCAGTGATGAAGATGTGTATCCCAATACTCCAGTGATGAGGATGTGTATCCCAATACTCCAGCGATGAGGATGTGTATCCCGATACTCCAGTCATGAGGATGTGTATCCCAATACTCCAGTGATGAAGATGTGTATCCCAATGCTCCAGTGATGAGGATGTGTATCCCAATACTCCAGTGATGAAGATGTGTATCCCAATGCTCCAGTGATGAGGATGTGTATCCCAATACTCCAGTGATGAGGATGTGTATCCCAATACTCCAGTGATGAGGATGTGTATCCCAATACTCCAGTGATGAGGATGTGTATCCCAATACTCCAGTGATGAGGATGTGTATTCCGATGCTCCAGTGATGAAGATGTATATCCCAATACTCCAGTGATGAGGATGTGTATCCCAATACTCCAGTGATGAGGATGTGTATCCCGATGCTCCCAGCGATGAGGATGTGTATCCCAATACTCCAGTGATGAGGATGTGTATCCCAATACTCCAGTGATGAAGATGTGTATCCCAATACTCCAGTGATGAGGATGTGTATCCCAATACTCCAGTGATGAGGATGTGTATCCCCAATACTCCAGCGATGAGGAATGTGTATCCCAATACTCCAGTGATGAGGATGTGTATCCCAATACTCCAGTGATGAGGATGTGTATCCCAATACTCCAGTGATGAGGATGTGTAAACCAATACTCCAGTGATGAGGATGTGTATCCCAATACTCCAGTGATGAGGATGTGTATCCCAATACTCCAGTGATGAGGATGTGTATCCCAATACTCCAGTGATGAGGATGTGTATCCCAATACTCCAGTGATGAGGATGTGTATCCCAATAACTCCAGCGATGAGGATGTGTATCCCAATACTCCAGTGATGAAGATGTGTATCCCAATACTCCAGTGATGAGGATGTGTATCCCAATACTCCAGCGATGAGGATGTGTATCTCAATGCTCCAGTGATGAGGATGTGTATCCCAATACTCCAGCGATGAGGATGTGTGCTCCAGTGATGAGGATGTGTATCCCAATACTCCAGCGATGAGGATGTGTATCCCAATACTCCAGTGATGAAGATGTGTATCCCAATACTCCAGTGATGAGGATGTGTATCCCAATACTCCAGTGATGAGGATGTGTATCCCAATACTCCAGCGATGAGGATGTGTATCCCAATACTCCAGTGATGAGGATGTGTATCCCAATACTCCAGCAATGAGGATGTGTATCCCAATACTCCAGTGATGAAGATGTGTATCCCAATACTCCAGTGATGAGGATGTGTATTCCGATGCTCCAGTGATGAAGATGTATATCCCAATACTCCAGTGATGAGGATGTGTATCCCAATACTCCAGTGATGAGGATGTGTATCCCGATGCTCCAGTGATGAAGATGTATATCCCAATACTCCAGTGATGAGGATGTGTATCCCAATACTCCAGTGATGAGGATGTGTATCCCAATACTCCAGTGATGAGGATGTGTATCCCAATACTCCAGTGATGAGGATGTGTATCCCAATACTCCAGTGATGAAGATGTGTATCCCAATACTCCAGTGATGAGGATGTGTATCCCAATACTCCAGTGATGAGGATGTGTATCCCGATGCTCCAGTGATGAAGATGTATATCCCAATACTCCAGTGATGAGGATGTGTATCCCAATACTCCAGTGATGAGGATGTGTATCCAATACTCCAGTGATGAGGATGTGTATCCCAATACTCCAGTGATGAGGATGTGTATCCCATACTCCAGTGATGAAGATGTGTATCCCAATACTCCAGTGATGAGGATGTGTATCCCAATACTCCAGTGATGAGGATGTGTATCCCGATGCTCCAGCGATGAGGATGTGTATCCCAATACTCCAGTGATGAGGATGTGTATCCCAATACTCCAGTGATGAGGATGTGTATCCCAATACTCCAGTGATGAGGATGTGTATCCCAATGCTCCAGTGATGAAGATGTATCCCAATACTCCAGTGATGAAGATGTGTATCCCAATACTCCAGTGATGAAGATGTGTATCCCAATACTCCAGTGATGAGGATGTGCATCCCAATACTCCAGTGATGAGGATGTGTATCCCAATACTCCAGTGATGAAGATGTGTATCCCGATGCTCCAGTGATGAAGATGTGTATCCCAATACTCCAGTGATGAAGATGTGTATCCCAATACTCCAGCGATGAGGATGTGTATCCCAATACTCCAGCAATGAGGATGTGTATCCCAATACTCCAGTGATGAAGATGTGTATCCCGATACTCCAGTGATGAGGATGTGTATCCCGATGCTCCAGTGATGAAGATGTGTATCCCAATACTCCAGTGATGAAGATGTGTATCCCAATACTCCAGTGATGAAGATGTGTATCCCAATGCTCCAGTGATGAGGATGTGTGCTCCAGTGATGAGGATGTGTATCCCAATGCTCCAGCGATGAGGATGTGTATCCCAATACTCCAGTGCTATTATAAAAATTGTTCCACACTTCCTATACTTACATGTATCTATTTGTGAAGGCCTAAGATTTATAGGATATAATACAGATTGAAAAATGTTGCCTATCATATATCATCACTGTGTGCTAACAATAATATAATATTCAATCTCATCAATCATACAGGAGGAACAGAAGGCCGGATAATTACAGGTATATGAAAGCAGTTATTCAAATCTTTCATAAATATTATGTGTGGGTGTGTGCGTGTTTCTCCAGCGCCGTTTTGGTTTTGCAACTGTTGGCTAATAAATACATCTGTTTGAAGCGTATCGGCTATATATCCCATCTTTAATTACATATTTGGAAAGTTCATTCATCATCCTGTATCGATGATTTATTTAAATTAATTTTAAACAGTACTTTATGTGAACCCTCCCTGGCCTTAGAGTTGTCAAAGTGTGGTGAAGTACTCATACTTATATTACACACACGTGTATCAATTCAGCTACGCAACGCGCCTAATTTATGGACATGTACTATACTTGAAGGCAGACATCGTCATCGCAGCGACAGCATGAAATAATTGCTAATAATTGCCAATAATTCATGCCAATGATTCATGATATAAGAATGCCCGTGGACCAACTGCACCCATAGTAGATTCATATAACGATATCGTAATTGTATAAACAGTTGAGAGTGAGCTTTTAATATTGTAACCAACCCGTCCACGTGACTGCTCAGCATATGTATGTTTGGACCACGTTGATAAATTATATATAAAGTGCTCAAAAAGATTTTGTGAAGTAAGAGGCGTCTGTTTACTACCACTCACCACTCAACGCCTCAAGGCCGTACCCTTCAAACCTCACACCTCACCTCCCATGTGACGTAAAAACCCCGAGCTCTACAATATTCAGGGCCCCTCCCGTTTCTAAATTGGGATGATGTAACTATCTGACGTAATCATTGGGCGCACTTTCAGTTAAGTTAATTTTAAAAGGTTATTGGTGCACGAATGAATGTTCGCATCGTAAATTGATATATAGCCCATGGGTATTACTACGTCGACTAGCCTTTCCAACCTCAAGGACAATGCAGTGCTTCAGCGGTTCATCGGATTACAGCCAGTACCTCAAGGGGACAAATTATGGGCTGAGCTCGTGACATTCTCATATTCCCCTTTGAACAGCACGTATGTTATGTCCGTACCAGAGCGCCCGTTACAAAGAAAAAATAAAATAGATGAACGATTGCGCGTTTTTCTTGTACATAGTGTGTCGTGTGCAATGGTACGGTGGTTCGTCCAATTAGAGCGCACCTACAGTATTCCTTTGCTAACTTTCGCGTTTATTGGTGTCTATTTTCATTCACTCCGCAGTATGGAAATGAAATTAATGGAGGAAACTCTCTCCCATCAGTTGGATACGCTAGGTAACTACGTGGAGCTGTGATAGCGTATGTGTCGTGAAATGAACAGATTGCGTGCCCATGTGACGTAATACTCGATAGTGATTGGTCTGTTCTGCAAGCCATTTTATGGGATAAATAATATGTGTTAGATGTACGTATCTTGATGTACAGCACCTGGAAAGGGTGGGTTGAGGGAGGGAACAATAATAATTGAGCAAATTATTGAGATAGACAAAAAAAAAAATGTCTGAAGCCCTTATCGGGGCACATGTTTGATATGCTGTACTAATTGGGAGAGCACTTGGGAGAGGTGCTGATGACCTAAGTACTCCTCAAAGCTACACATGCACCTTATGTAAGGGTACACATACTGGGTGGGAGAGGGAGGGGGTGGAGTGTACTGGTAGGTGGAGCTACACCCCATTGGATAGCTTTCTGAGGTCACTTTCACCCATGTGGTTTCCTAAGCTCCATTGTTGTTGTATATGTATATTACAATCATCAATAATAAAATTTTGCACCCTTATTTGCCATTCATTATTACACTCTTATTACACCCTTACTACACCCTTATTACAACCCATACTACATCCTTATTACACCTTACTAACACCCTTATTAACACCCATACTACACCCTTATTACACCTTACTACACAAATTTACACCTTACTACACCCTTATTACACCCATACTACACCCTTATTACAACCCTTACTGCATCCTTATTACACCCTTACTACACCTTATTCTATCATGGTTGTATTCAGTGAAACACAACCATTCGTCGGGCAACCTGAGAACTCTGGTCAAGATCTTTCTGGATCAGGCCAGCAGCCTCAGAGACGAATCCAAGTGTGAAAGGCAAGTGTTCAATTATAGACACACATCTTCGCGCATGTGCAGGGCAACTTTCAGCCCCAGTAAGACTGATTGATTTTATGTTGCACGTGCTGAAACCATTGTACTGATAACAACATAATCTGGTTCTGGGGCATTTTGTGGGTGCTTTGCTGCACTCCCTGAGTGGCCGGCCCGTAGCCTGTTAGCACACCCGGACAATTATGCTGATGGCATCTTTATTTGTATCGGTGGGTCATGTGGAGTCTTCATTAGAAAGAGGTGCCACTTACAAAGCTAGCCATGCCATTATTTGTTAGGGGAACTGGTCGTTGCTTTCCTCTACAAATAAGAAAGTTTGTTGTATTGTTGATGTGTGTGTGTGGTGCGTGCGTGCGTGCGTGCGTGCGTGCGTGCGTGCGTGCATGTGCGTGCGTGTGCGTGTGTGTGTGCGTGTGTGTGCGTGCATGCGTGCATGCGTGTGTGTGTGTGTGTGTGTTGTCTTTGCACAATGGATATATTACACACAGCACATGTACAGTGCACATGTATATGAGTACTGGAGCATTTCACAGTCACACACACTATGTACTCACACCAGCACTCCAGTACACACTATACGTCACACACACACAGCATGCACACACACACACACACACACACACCTATATTCCACACACATATATTCCACACACACACACACACACACAACACACTATATTCCACACACAGCACACACACACACTATATTCCACACACTCACACACAGCACATACAATGCACACATTATACAGCAGCTCTGACCATTCACCGTGTCACCCGTAGCAACCAGGCCACCTGGCAACTGTTCAACTCTCTTCTCATCATTCGCCTGTGCCTCAAGCACATGATCCAGCGCCTCCCCAGTGAGGAGGTCCTCCTTCACCTAGATGGCTCTACCACCGTACCCCAACTGCAGCCAACGAGCAGGGACTTCCCCTCGACCCCTCCCCTACCACGGAGGGGGTTTCGTTTGTGGACCCCTTGGCTTCCTTGGTTCGGTCTGCGGGGTCCGGTGGGGGTGGGGAGGTCTTGACTCAGGAGGCATTGATGGGTGTGGCTCTAGAGTCTCCTATTGTGGGGGTTCAGACGTCGCAGCTGTTGTCGTGGAGACTGGTGGAGGGATTGAATCTGATCCTGGCAGACATTCCGCTTCTGTGAGCTTGGAGTGTGTGTGTGTGAGTGTGTGTGTGTGTGTGTGTGTGTGTGTGTGTGTGTGTGTGTGGTGTGTGTGTGTGTGTGTGTGCACATGTGTGTGTGCGTGCGCACATGTGTGTGTGTGCAACATGTGTGTACATGTGTCTACATGTATGTGTGTGTGAATATATCTGAGTGCCTATTTTTGTGCATCTTGTGTCATGTCTATGTTACTTACAACATTGTGTATGTGTGTGTGTGTATGTGTATGTGTGTGTGTGTATGTGTGTGTGCGTGTATATTTTCGAAATGGCTACAGACCCTTTACTTACGACATCCACCAAGAGGCCGTCACCACTCTGATTGTGCTTCTCTCTGGCCAGATGTTTGGCTGCAGACAGCACAACGCCATCCTCAACCACATCATGTCCACCTCCACGTATGTGGGGAGGGGAGGAGGAGGGGAGAGAACCTTGTTATGAGCCATTGAGTTTGGTAGTATTTAGGCATCAAACTTAGTTCTGAATGGCTGAATCGAAAATCTTACATCCGTGGTAATTACAGCTGTCTGTGTCATTAGTGAACGATGAGATATTAATCGTTTGTTGGTTGGAGCATTGATTTGGTCATACTGTATTATAATAGGGTGACGCGTGCAGTGATTTTGTAACACAGTCATTCAGTGTGTATGTCTGTTGCAATAGTTATAGCGCACCTGTGCTTGCCATGTGCTTCCTTGCCAGGGCTGTCTCATCTGTATCCAATGTTATTGCTGCCCTCCCCCCCCCCCCCTCCCTTCCACCATCATCACTGGCTGCATTTGTATTATTTGAGTTTTGACATTATTTATTTCCTTAGAAACAGTTTAGAAATTGAAGGTTTTGTTCTTTTAAAAATATGTACAAAGGCTTCTATCTCTTACGTACCTCCTCATTTGTAACTCCTCTCTTCTCCTCTCTCTCCCCCCTCTCTCCTCCCTCCTCTCCTCTTCTCTCCTCACTTGACCTCTCTTCTCTGCCCCTCTTCTCTCACCCTCCTCCTCCCTTCCCCTCTCTCCTCTCCTTCTCTCCTCCCCTCTCACTCATCCTCCATCTCCACCTTCTTGTCTCCTCACTCCTCTCTTCTCTTCTCTCCTCCTCTCTCTCTCCTCGCCTCCCCTCTGTCCTCCTCTTCTCTCCTCTGCCCTTCTCTCCTCCCCTCTCTCTCTTCTCTCTTCCCCTCGTCTCCTCTCCATTCTCTCCTCCTCCCTCTCTCCTTTCTCTTCCCCTCTTCTCCTCTCCCTTCTCTCTCTCTTCTCACCAACCTCCTCCCCTCTTCTATACATCCCAGTGAGATGGCTAATTTAGTAACACAAACTCTTATCCATCTACCATCTCAAGACCTCCTCCTCCCCAGAACCATCGCTTCTTCTCACCACAGGAATTGTGTCGTCCTCACATGTAGTGTCATGGTTAATTAATCATGGTTAATTAATCTGGGCACACAAGTCTCTAAGAATTACCCAGGACATTATGCTAGCTCACAATCAGTTACGTGATTTATGCTTAAGGATAAACATGATTTTATATATCTAACATGCATTTAGTTACATGTAAGTCCGCTGTATTAAATTACAGAGTAGAGCATTTCAGTTCAAAAGCCTGCCTGCCAACATGTTGAAACATGGGGATCCCCAAACTTATGTATGCATTTCACTGACTTAGCTACCGTCACTCATATCAGCTTTTGGCCCACAAGTTGTCAGGTCTGACTGCACTAGTGTAACGGTCAGTTTGTAGATGTATGAGAGGGCTTGATACTAGTGCAGGGATGCATATGTACATGTACATGTATGGATGTAACCACACCCCTTTATCCCTGCTACACCCTCCCCCCTTCCACACCCTCCACCTCTCACCACACCCTTTATCCTGCTACAACAAACAACACCCCCCCCTTCCACCCTCCTCCCCCCCACAACCCTCCTCCCCTCTCCCTCCCACACCATTCCTCCACACTCCTCTCTCCCCACACTCCATTCCTCCTCCACACCCCTTCTCTCTCCCACACCCCTCCATTCCTTCTCACCCTCCTCTCTCCCACACACTCCATTCCTCCTCACCCTCCTCTCTCCCACACACTCCATTCTTCCTCACCCTCCTCTCTCCCACACACTCCATTCCTCCTCACCCTCCTCTCTCCCACCACACTCCATTCCTCCACACCTCTCCTCTCTCCCACACTCCTCCATTCCTCCACACCTCTTTCCCCTCTCTAATGATGCAGCTAGCCTCTGGTCTCTGGTGGTCTCACCTAAAGTCGTGTCGGACACCTCCCCCTTGGCAGACCTCTCTCTCCTCCTTCTCCTCCTCCTGCCATCAGAGGTCCAAAGGGACACAAGACCCATTCCGCAACGCTCTCAAGCTCCTTCACAGACGAGCATGAAGAGAAATCGTCATGTACCTTCTCTGTTAGATACGAGAACTTTACCACACCATGTGTAGGTATGTGGTGGTTGATTTTTTGACCTGGGGATACTGGTTGAGATGCAGTTCCGACCCTGTTGTCATGGCAGCTCCATGTGCCGGTTCTGTCCACTGTCATGCTCTGTCTAGTCCAATATCCTCAAGTAGTGTGCTTCTGTCCTATCCTATGCAATCTCCACCTCTCCACTGAAACAACCTAAGAAAATGGTGTTCCCCACCCCCACCCTCCCCACCCCACCCCATCCCCATCTCGTCCCACCCCACCCACCCTTCCCCATCCCACCCCACCCACACCCCACCCCATCCCGTCCCTTTCTCTCATGAACACTCCGATCAATGTATTCTCAACTAAAGCACGGACATCTGCCTCCCTTCTCCACCCTCCTCCTCCCTCCCTCCTTCCCTCCTCCCTCCCCTCTTCTTCCTCCCCTCCCTCCTCCCCCTCCCTCCTCCTCCTCCCCTCCCTCCTCCTCCCTCCTCCCCTTCCTCCCTCCTCCCCTCCCTCCTCCCCCCTCCCTCCTCCCCTCCCTCCTCCCCTCCCTCCTCCCCTCCTCCCCTCTCTCTGTACAAGTATACATATACATGTCTTCATATGCATTGCACATGATCAGTTAAAGGGTTAACGCCTTAACTCCCCTCCCTCAGACAGTTGGAACACGAGGACATGACCTTGCTTCTGTATATGCTTCTTCAGAAGAACTCCAACATGACAAGCTACATTTTCTCCAAGTCTGACCTGGACCTGCTGGTATGGGAGGAGGAGGAGGGGAGTGCTTTGAGATGGGGAGGAGGTAGATAGAAAGGCTGGGGAAGAGTGGAGGGAGGAGTGTACATGAAGTGTGCACAAGAAAACCATTCCTGGAAGGTTGGAATGACAATGTACTTAATTCTGC
The DNA here is from genome assembly GCA_013339895.1 of Ephydatia muelleri. Lineage (NCBI taxonomy): Eukaryota > Metazoa > Porifera > Demospongiae > Spongillida > Spongillidae > Ephydatia > Ephydatia muelleri. The sequence goes on from JABACO010000010.1 coordinate 1,557,687, forward strand.
AGGGGTGGGTAGCTTCTCTTGTAGGGCCATGTGTGGTGCATGCATTTGGAGTTGGGTGCAGTAGCTGGTGTGTTGAGAGATGGCATTCTGTGAGGTATTTTATGAATATCTAAGATAGGAAACATATTGTGTTTAAGGCAGTGTTGTCGTGATGCAGTACATGTAAGACAGCGTGTCATGATGCAGTACATGTGAGACAGCGTTGTCATGATGCAGTACATGTAGAGACAGCGTTGTCATGATGCAGTACGTGTAGAGACAGCGTTGTCATGATGCAGTACATGTAGAGACAGCGTTGTCATGATGCAGTACATGTAGAGACAGCGTTGTCATGATGCAGTACATGTAGAGACAGCGTTGTCATGATGCAGTACATGTAGAGACAGCGTTGTCATGAGCAGTACATGTAGAGACAGCGTTGTCATGATGCAGTACGTGTAGAGACAGCGTTGTCATGATACAGTACGTGTAGAGACAGCGTTGTCATGATGCAGTACATGTAGAGACAGCGTTGTCATGATGCAGTACATGTAGAGACAGCGTTGTCGTGATGCAGTACATGTAGAGACAGCGTTGTCGTGATGCAGTACATGTAGAGACAGCGTTGTCATGATGCAGTACGTGTAGAGACAGCGTTGTCATGATGCAGTACATGTAGAGACAGCGTTGTCATGATGCAGTACATGTAGAGACGCGTTGTCATGATGCAACATGTAGAGACAGCGTTGTCATGATGCAGTACATGTAGAGACAGCGTTGTCATGATGCAGTACATGTAGAGACAGCGTTGTCATGATACAGTACGTGTAGAGACAGCGTTGTCATGATGCAGTACGTGTAGAACAGTTTGTGTGCAGGCAGATTGCAGGGGAGGTGCTATGGAGGCTTGGATTGGGAGAGGTGCCGTGGAGGCTTGGATTGGGAGAGGTGCCGTGGGGGCTTGGATTGGGAGAGGTGCCATGGGGGCTTGGATTGGGAGAGTGGAAGGAAAGGTCCCATGAAGGATATTGGAGAGATTAGAGTACAGTATACCAACAGTCCTCGATATTGGAGAGTGCCATGTTGGGATGTGCTGTCTAAAGAGATGCCCGTACTGATACTTAAGGGATGTTGAGAAATCTATACACTGTAGTAATCTTGATTTGGGGTAATGTAGGGGTCTTGAAGGTGGGTATGGTTTGATGTACAAGGCTTTGATGTCTGAGGTTCATGAGGAATCCTGTGTATGTTACGCTGTAGCTTGGGAAGTTATGTCTGGTGTGAAGGATGAGGAAAGTTACATGTAGGTCTTCGCAAAAAGAAAGGGTTGTGTGAATGAGGGATAGGCTAAGACAAAATTAGGATTGCAGGTTTCCCCACACAGACAAAACAGTTGTGTGGCGGATAGTTGTAATGCCAACCAAGTGATGGGGAGGAGGGAGATGGGGTTTGGGGAGGAGGAAGATGTGATGGGGGAGGGAGATGTGATGGGGAGGAGGGAGATGTGATGGGGAGGAGGGAGATGTGATGGTGATGGGGAGGAGGGAGATGTGATGGGGAGGAGGGAGATGTGATGGGGAGGAGGGAGATGTGATGGGAGGGAGATGTGATGGGGAGGAGGGAGATGTGATGGGGAGGCGGGTAGAGTGATGGGGGAGGAGGGAGATGTGGTGGGAGGAGGAAGATGGGATGGGATGGGATGGAGAAAGAAGGTAACTTTATTTCTAAAAATCACCTGTCAATGCTTCATGGGGATACAAGTGATCGGAGGATCTTGTCGCACGCCCCAGGTGACGTCAAAGTAACGCATGTTGGCTTGCACGGTCATTGATCTATTTCCTTCAACGCATTGTTTGCTTGCACGGTCATGTGATCTATTCCCTTCAATGCATGTTCTGAATAACATCGCATGCACACACACATATCTATAACCATACACACACACATGCATGCATGGTGCTCCCACACACACCCTTCCTACCCACACCCCATACACCCACCCACCCACACATCCATACCCCATACACCCACACACATACCCACACCCCACACACCCCATACACCCACCCACACACCCCATACACCCCACCCACACACCCATACACCTACATCCATACCAACATGCAGGTTGTTCCACTCTTGAAACAGCTGTTCATTACTGGAAGTCAAAGTTGCCATCATGTCTACATGATCTTGATCATTATGCTTATCCTCAGCCAGGACGCCTGCTTCAATAAGTCTGTCCATGAAGTGGTATGTCCCTTGTATCTTGTAGGTGTGTGTGTGTGTGTGGTGTGTGTGTGTGTGTGTGTGAGTGTGTGTGTGTGTGTGAGTGTGTGTGTGTGTGTGTGTGTGTGTGTGTGTGTGTGTGTGTGTGTGTGTGTGTGTGTGTTGTCTGTGTGTGTGTGCATCTGGGAGTGTGGTGTTGTGACTGGACATATGTACCAGCAGTGATTCCATCACCTGGAACTTGTGTTCAGATAAGAGATGACCTTGATGGTCACCTTGCACCTTGCCCCTATGTTGCCAGTTAAAATGGTTACACAGACCCGTACGTGTGAAGTGCATTCCTCTAGCAAAGGACCAGCATTTTAATATAGCTGTGTTGAGGACAGGGGGGGAGTTCATGATGGCCAGACCTCGTAGCTTGTGTGCAGTACGTTGTGGGAGTTCATGAGGCCAGACCTCGTAGCTTTGTGTGCAGTACGTTGTGGGAGTTCATGAGGCCAGACCTCGTAGCTTTGTGTGCAGTACGTTTTACCATCTATTTGCACACTACACTTGTCACTAGAAAGGTCGTCACGTTACCATGTCGTGTATGAGAGGTGTGCCCACCAGGCTGTGTGTCTCATTCCTTCTTGGGGCTAGGTTGATGTATTTGGCAACACCATGCACATCCCTGGCGGTGTTTTGTGTGCACATGTGTGCGCGGTGTATGCATGCTAATTGCTTTGTTGTGTTGTACTGGTGTGTATGCATGCTAATTTGCTTTGTTTGTGTTTGTACTGGTGTGTATGCGTGCTTGTTGCTTTGTTGTGTTGTGTGTGCGTTGTCAGCAGTTTGGGTGCTTGGTTAAGAGGATGAAACAATTAACGTTTGTGTATAATTTCCTTTGATTTCCCAATTCCAATATGAATGTGCACTTGTGACATCCTTTCGACTTGTGTGTGTGTGGTGTGTGTGTGTGTGTGCGTGTGTGTGTGTGTGGGTGTGTGTGTTGGTTGTGTGTGTGTGTGTGTGTGTGTGGTGTGTGTGTGTGTGTGCATATACTCAAGTGCACGCAGTGTGTGCATGTATGTGGTAGCATACTTGCACATGTGTGGAAGGACAGACCAAAAGACCTGCGCACATGTGAACACACTATATAATCGATGCTGCACACACATGCACCGAATGGATGTAAGCACACCCTTCTACTTGCTGCACACATTTAAGCATTCACATATAGCATACATGTGCACACATGCACACACATACACACATGCACCACATGCACACACATGCACATAAGCACACCCATGTGTACAGTACTTGCTGTACACATGAACACACATATACACACTGTAACCACATATTGTACATGCACAAACTTTTTAAAGTCTATGGCTTTTTCCATGCTCTGTTGTCTCTCCAGACCTTTCCTCAAGTGATCTGGGTACACGGAGAGAGCCATTAAGAACATCTCTCTGGTAGTCTGATGGTGATTGTTCTCATCATCCGAACCATCCATGAAACATGTCCCAGATCAGGGTGAGCCCCACAGGTGCCCTATACTGCACCAGTAGTCAGATCAGGGTGACCCTGTACTACCACCAGTAGTCAGATCAGGGTGACCCTGTAGTACACCAGTAGTCAGATCAGGGTGAGCCCCACAGGCCCCCTGTACTGCACTCCCACAACAGTGATGGGAGGGTAGAATGCAGAGCCTGCTTAGGCCTGTTCCTATTAATGAGCACCGCTACTATTAAGAGCACCTGTTTCTATTAATGAGCACCTGTTCCTATTAATGAGCACTTGTTCCTATTAATGAGCAACCCTTTATGTGTAAACAGGTGTGGGCCTGACAGGTTAAAATGGAGCAACATGATGTTTCCTTGCTATGTGAGGAGAGTCACATCCTGTCCAGCTGCATGTTTGCTCATGTTTTGCGTGTCCTTTTTGCATGTGAGGTGTGATGGTATGTTGGTGGGGGGGGGGGGAAGGATGGCTGCTTTGCATATGTAGCTCGTCAACACCATCAGAAGAAGATTAAGTTCTGTTCTAAGCTGTTTTGGGATAGCCTTTACACTCTCTGAGTTGATAACAGATAAGTTCCTTAGCACGAATTTTTTTAAACGTGGAGGCAATCTAGATGACAGCATTGATCTACATGTGTCCAGCATTGGACCACAGTAAAGGTCACGCAGATGTGTAATAAGATTTTATTAAAACTGTCATTAATGGTTTATAATGGTTAAGAAACACTTAGGCCCTGCGTTTGTTGGTTTACATTTTGTTTCAAAACCATATTTTAATGATCCTTGCACCTATGTTACATTGTCTCAAGTCAAGTGTTGTGTGTCCCTGTGTTTGATGTGGTGTGGTG
>JABACO010000010.1:1563250-1700411 GCA_013339895.1 Ephydatia muelleri
CATCGTTATTTGTGCAATGCAATGAATTAATTAACATGCAATGGCATACCTTCTCCCCTCATCTTCTCCCCTCTCCTCCCTTTCCTCCTCCCTCTCCTCCCTTCCTCCTCCCCTTTTCTCTCCTCCCCTTTCTTCTCCTCCTCTTTTCTCTCCTCCCCTTTACTCTCCTTTCCTTCTCTCCTCCCCTTTCCTCTCCTCCCCTTTACTCCCCTTTCCTTCTCTCCTCCCCTTCCTTTCTCCCTCTCCTCCCCTTTCCGCCCTCTCCTCCTCTTCCCTCCTCCTCCTCCCTTCCTTCTCCCCTCTCCTCCCTCCCTCACAGGTGGACCTGATTAGACGGCTCAACAAGCTTGGCTATTCTGAGTCAGTCCAGACACGCGCAGTCCTGGAAGTACCACTTCCAAGTGAGCAGGGCAGCTCAGAGGGCGGAGCAACAGCAAAGCCACGCCCCGATGGAGGGGGCAGACAAGAGGTTGGGGCCATGGCAAAGGAAGGGGAGGAGGCTTCAAAGGACTATTTGGAGCGATCACCTCAAAGTATTCTAAACTCAGCCGACGAAGAGCTGGAGCAAGCAAAGAAGTTTGTGGCCAAATTGGCCAAGAAACAGTAAGTGTTTATGTGTGTGTGTGTGTGTTTTGTGTGGAGAATGTGTTATGGTCGGTGTGCATGTATGTATGTGGAGTGTATGTGGGCATGTGTGTGTGTGCATGTTTGTTGAGTGTATGTGTGTTAATGTTGGTGTGTGCACGAGTGTGTGTGTGTGTTTTGCATAGTGATGTACACGCTGTACATGTGTGTGTGTGTGTGTGTGTGTATGTGTGTGCATGTATTTAATTATTCTACTTTCCTTTTTCAGTCCAGTCGCCACTTCTTCAACCACTCCTGCCGTTGCAACTGTCTCTGTTCGTTCCCCACCTCCAGAAGGTTACAACAGACCAACTGAGGAATTACCTCGTCCAGATTCCAAGAATAGGTAACCATGGGAACACGCATATGTTTGTGTGTAGTATATATGCATGCATATATATATGTGTGTGTGGGGGGGGGGGTGGGGGTGGGGGGGTGGGGGAGCTCAGGCATGTGCACATCAACAAACTATCATAATCCGCACGGATTACACCGATGGTTGCATAAATGGATGAACCTGAACAAATGGTGGATCGTTTCTTCTGTTTGCTGCTCAATACGTACAGTATCAGCCTGCCTGCCCCTTGCTCCTGCTGTTCATGTAAACGAGGACCACACCTGCAATTCCTCTATTTTCGATTTAGTATTGGAGCGCATTGTAAAATAGTTGCATTCTAAGAGGGATCACCCAAGGATAGGGGATGTTACATAGGTGCCTGCAATAGAGATGGTCGAGGGTGTAAGTTCAGTGGCATAGAGAGGGAGGTGACTGTTGCATCCAGGTGACTTCTATGGCAGGTTAGACTGTAATCCAGGGTGGTGTGATGTTACATGATCCAATGTGTGATGTCACATGATCCAATGTGTGATGTCACATGATCCCATGTGTGATGTCACATGATCCCATGTGTGATGTCACATGATCCCATGTGTGATGTCACACTGTCCCATGTTAAAATTGTCCCCATATGATTATTGTAACGTTGCACCATAAATACATACAGTGTCTACCCCACACTTCTGCCTTGCCTAGGGTTTCAGAGTGAAATAGACCAGCATGATCTATGGCTTTGTGTTGGTCTTGGTAATGGTAGCAGATTCAGACACAATAAGCACGCTACGACCTCTGAAAGTAGTTTGGTGATGTATTCGGACATAGTAAACACGCTATGACCTCTGAAAGTAGTTTGGTGGTGTATTCGGACATAGTAAACACGCTATGACCTCTGAAAGTAGTTTGGTGGTGTATTCGGACATATGACCTCTGAAAGTAGTTTGGTGATGTATTCGGACGTATGACCTCTGAAAGTAGTTTGGTGATGTATTCAGACATAGTAAACACGCTACGACCTCTGGAAGTAGTTCAGTAGGCAAAGAAGGAGCTGCAATCAAGCTCCATTGCAATGAAGTAAGGGACGGTATTGTCTAAAGGGTCGCCCAACGATCAGAATTGGCCATATTTGTGGCAATACAGGTGGTGGTGTGCATGCATCTGTAGGGCTTTTTATAAAAGGTGGTGCCAAAGGTGCGTACCAACATTTGAACAAGTTGAGAGAGAAGCTGGGTAGATGTAATGACTGAATCGGAAAGTTGACCCTAAAGAGTTATCATTCGGTTTCACTTGTGCCATCTAGTTTTACACCACTGTGGCTACTTCTATAGGCTAGTATTAATCAGGGACTGTCCCACAATGGCAAGGTCATACCATACCATATTACATGAGGCCATGCAATACTTCTCACACCACCTTACCATGTTCATATTTTCTGTGCACGAGTGTGACACTTTGTTGTCTGTGGTGTGCTGGGTGCTATGAGGTTTGACAGGGGTGGGGGGTGGGGGGGGATTCATAGTGATAGTGATGTCAGCGTGAACTCTTGGCATTCATGTCTTTGTGCAAAGTGTTTGAATTGAGTCTGTACTCTCCCCCACCACCCATCCCCCTCCCACACACCGTTGGCAACCAATAGAACGTATTTACAGTGAGATCATCAGGTGCACTCTTAGTGCCCTTATGCTGTAGTCACAACGCTGGATTGGGTTACTGTACATAGTCACATGTGCAGTACCATGTGGACTAAAATTAGGGTCACCTGACATGTGTACCAGCACCCAGCTGTCACAATTTATTTTGGCGTACCGATCCTTTGTCTCGCAACCGTGTCCATATGGTACAGCTGTAACCCAATCTGGTGTCTCCCAGTGGCCACACATGTACCTATGAGGTGCTGAAGATCCACAAGAGCTTTACCCGCCTGATTGGCATTTCTTGATGGCTATATACATCATTGGTCCCGTCCATCAAGATGCATTAACACAATATCAATGAGAATTTTGTTTATGCATCTGTCAATCGTGGTTAGTGATGAGTGATGTGACTGTTCCAGTATAATAACACAAGGATGTACATGTACATGTAGTAAGTCCACAAGAAGGATATCCAGTTAGTAACACAAGGATGTCCACAAGGATATCCAGTTAGTAACACAAGGATGTACATGTAGTAACAAAAGGGATGTCCACTAGGATATCCAGTTAGTAACACAAGGATGTACATGTAGTAACAAAAGGATGTCCACTAGGATATCCAGTTAGTAACACAAGGATGTACATGTCGTAGCACAAGGATCATGTCAACACAAGAATGTCCAGTTAGTAACACAAGAATGTCCAGTTAGTAACACAAGAATGTCCAGTTAGTAACACAAGGTGTCCAGTTAGTAACACAAGAATGTCCAGTTAGTAACACAAGAATGTCCAGTTAGTAACAGAATGTCCAGTTAGTAACACAAGAATGTCCAGTTAGTAACACAAGAATGTCTAGTTAGTAACACAAGAATGTCCAGTTAGTAACACAAGAATGTCCAGTTAGTAACACAAGAATGTCTCGGTTAGTAACAGAATGTAAGTGAATGATTACATCTTTGAAGTAGCATGTGAGTGGTTATCAGATGTCCAAGATCCTTGGATACAGTGGTAGTGATCATTTCCTTCTGGTCAGCCATGTGTCTTTCTAACCCTGCAGGGTCTCCAGGCCCACCACAGACTCCGAACACGAAAAAAGAGACAAACTTGAGAGCACAATGTTCGAATTGTGAAAGTTTATTTTTAAACGGACAGGTTTTTTTTTTTTCTATCTCTTTCTGTATGTGTGTAGTGTTGTTAATGTGTTAAGTGTTTGGTGTGTAATATTGATAGACTGTGATAGCACCTGCTGTGTACGTACATATGCAAGGATCCATTCAACTGTGTGCATGGATCTTTGTGTTTTGTTCAAGTGTGGCATTAAAAGATGGATCTTTGTGTTTGGTTCAAGTGGGACATTATATTTGTGTTTAAGTGATAAATGGTGCCTATCAACAATGTATAGTGGCAATCAGCCTCAGCCTCTATATAGCCTCTCTTCAAACAATGCTTCCCGCTTTCGACCACATAATAGCAAAAGTTACTGGATGGGATGACTGTTTAATAACCAGTCGCTCTACTCCAGATATGGGGTGCTTAATAGCCACTCGCTCTACTCCAGATTTGGGGTGTTTAATAACCAGTTGGTCTACTCCAGATATGGGGTGTTTAATAACCAGTTGGTCTACTCCAGATATGGGGTGTTTAATAACCAGTTGGTCTACTCCAGATTTGGGGTGTTTAATAACCAGTTGGTCTACTCCAGATATGGGGTGTTTAATAACCAGTTGGTCTACTCCAGATTTGGGGTGTTTAATAACCAGTTGGTCTACTCCAGATATGGGGTGTTTAATTAGACTTGGAACATTGGGCATCAAGGACATGCCAGATAACAAACCAGCCCCCCCCCCCCCTTCCTTCCAACGCATAAGATTATGAGCCCTCCCTCCACCCAAGATAAATGAGGCATGCACCTCTGTGTATAAACAAAAGCCTCCTGAGGTGTGTGTGTACACTCGTGGTTCAGTGCCTGGAATAGTTGAGAGTCTTGTCGCCGTCACGCCACCACCCTCAAGATGGTGCCCAGCCCTCCACCTATCTCTTTTGTACCACCCTCGCTGATCCAAAGTTCAAAGGTCAAAGTGATGCCCTCCACTACCCTCCTCTGGTCCAAAGGTGAAATGTTTGCACCTCTTCCAGATGCATCACAACCCACAAAGGGGAAAACCTATTCAACAACAAACAACCTCATAGTGCCTCGTCTTAAATTACCTCACACACCAAGCCACACTCAGCAGACATCTGCCCAGAACTTACTTACACACTGCAACGATGTGGACACACAAAGCTATACCATAGTGCATACGTCATTAGTACAAACTTGACACTGACTGACTCGTGGGAGTCACACAAGCGTGTCCTCATGAGGTTGTCACAAAATGCACCTGACTACTGTCCCAGTACATGTGTCCACACTTGGTTCCCAGGGTCCACACGTATGGGATGAAGAACTCATCTGGCTGCTCCTCCTCTACATAATGGAACTTGAGGTCTGGGAAGACCTATGTGTAGAAGATAGTGTGAGAACCCTCCCTCCTCCCCTTTTGTTCTTCCTCAACCCTCCCCTTTTTTGTCCTTCATCACCTCTCCTTCTCCACTTTCCTCACCCCTTTCTCAATCATCCCTTCCCTCCTCCTTCCTCAACCCCCCCCTCCCTCCTCAACCTCCCTTCTCCTTCCTTTCCTCAACCCTCCCTTCTTTCTTTCCTCAACCCTCCCTTCTTCCTTTCCTCAACCCTCCCTTCTTCCTTTCCTCAACCCTCCCTTCTTCCTTTCCTCAACCCTCCCTTCTCCTCCTTCCTCAACCCTCCCTTCTCCTCCTCCTTCCTCAACCCTCCTTCCTCAACCCTCCCTTCTCCTCCTCCTTCCTCAACCCTCCCTTCTCCTCCTCCTTCCTCCTCCTCCTCCTTCCTCAACCCTCCCTTCTTCCTTTCCTCAACCCTCCCTTCTTCCTTTCCTCAACCTCCCTTCTCCTCCTTCCTCAAGCCTCCTGTCTCCTCCTTCCTCAACCTCCCTTCTCCTCCTTCCTCAAGCCTCCTGTCTCCTCCTTCCTCAACCTCCCTTCTCCTCCTTCCTCAAGCCTCCTGTCTCCTCCTTCCTCAACCACCCTTCTCCTCCTTCCTCAACCTCCCTTCTCCTCCTTCCTCAAGCCTCCTGTCTCCTCCTTCCTCAACCACCCTTCTCCTCCTTCCTCAACCCTCTTTTCCTCCTCCTTTCTCAACTCTCCCTTCTCCTCCTTTCTGAACCGTCCTCTCTTGCCCTCCTCCTTACGCGCAGTCTGTTCTTTGGCCACGCCATGGCTCCCTGTGAGATAGACTCCAATACAAAGGCAGAGCTGTAGGGTCCAGGCCCAGCCTTCTCTAGCTTTGATGAGAAGAATGCAATCACCTGCCACACACACACACACACACACACACACACACACACACACACACACACACACACACACACACACACACACACACACACACGCGCACACACGCACGAGTAAATCCTTGAGTGCAGAAACAATTCAACAGAGCTGTAACCAACAATGACACAAGCCACATATTACAAGTCCCTGCTGTGTAAGTGTGTGTGCATGTATGTGTTTGTGTGTGTGTGTGTGTGTGTGTGTGTGTGTGTGTGTGTGACACGTGTACACATGCATGTACACATGCCAGGCTGTGCATCAAGGTGTGGACTATCCCATCAAGCTACCCAAGCACCACATTCATGCAGACTGGCACCTTATCATGATAGGAACCGCCCCAAACAGAATACCTTATCAAATGTCCCAACAGCTGTTGCACAGTACAAAAACCTTAGACTTGCTGCCCACTAAACAGCTGCATGATGATATACAACAATCCTGACTATAAACAACATAACACAATGAACAACTTCACCCACTTTTAAACTACTGCTTCGAAGCGAAATACATTTGCACACTCACTGCCAATTCGATCACCTATTTACTAACAACTGGTCCCCTACACACAACACACACACACACACACACACAACACACACACACACACACCACGTACATACACATATACCTGTATACACACACACACACACATACACACCTACACACCTACATACACAGCTGATACCACACCCACAGTTACACACTGGTGTACACACACATGTAGCTAAAGATAAAATAAAAGTGATTACATAGCACAACCAACACCCTTCTGTATGGGCACAACAGCTGCTGTGAACTACACATGTCTATGTCACACCCCCAATTGACCATGTCACACCCCCAACTGACCCATGTCACACCCCCAACTGACCCATGTCACACCACCACAAGAAACCACAAAGAATCAGGTGCTTATTGAGCAGTGCAATGCATCTCACCGTTTCGATGTTCTGCACGAGGTTCATGACAGCGGGATGTGTCCTGAAAGGTTCAAATACTTCTCTCTGATACAGGAGAGAGTAGACTAGGTGTGGGTTGTTATGGAGACCATGTGTGAGGCAGGAGTTGATGATTTCGAGTACCATGAGTAGCACCTCCTCCAAGATGGCCAGGTCTGCCGCCTACGTGAAGGTCAACAGAATGGGTAATGGAGAAGATGGGGAGGAGGGAGAGGAGGGAGAGGAGAAAGGGGAGAGGGAGGAGGGAGAGAGGGGAGAGAGGAGGGGGGGAGGGCGAGGGAGAGGAGGATGGAGAGGAGGGGAGGAGAGAGGAAGGCGGAGAGGAGGAGAGGGAGGGCGGAGGAGGGGGGAGGAGGGGGAGGGGCGGAGGAGGGAGAGGAGGGAGGAGAGGAGGGAGGGAGAGGAGGGAGGGAGAGGAGGGAGGGAGAGGAGGAGGGAGTGAGGAGGGAGTGAGGACGGGAGAGAGGGGGGAGTGAGGGAGGGAGGGACGAGGGGAGAGCGAGGGAGGGAGGGAGGGAAGAGGAGGGAGGGAGAGGGAGGGAGGGGAGAGAGGAGGGAGGGAGAGGAGGAGAACGGGGGGGAGGGAGGGAGGGAGGGAGGAGGGGACGAGAGGGAGACGAGAGGGAGGGAGGGAGAGGAGGGAGGGGGAGGAGGGAGGGAGGGATGAGAGGAGGGAGGAGAGGAGGGAGAGGAGGGAGGGAGAGGAGGGAGGGAGAGGGGGGAGAGGAGCGAGGGAGGAGGGAGAGGAGGGAGGAGGGAGGGAGGGGAGAGGAGGGAGGGAGAGGAGAGGGAGGGAGACGGAGGGAGAGGAGGGAGGGAGAGGGGGGAGGGAGAGGAGGGAGGGAGGGAGAGGAGGGAGGGAGAGGAGGGGGAGAGGCGGAGGGAGAGGAGGGAGGAGAGGAGGGAGGGAGAGGAGGGAGGAGAGGAGGGAGGGAGAGGAGGGAGGGAGAGGAGGGAGAGGAGGGAGGGAGAGGAGGGAGGGAGAGGAGGAGGGAGAGAGAGGGAGGGAGAGGAGGGAGGGAGAGGAGGGAGGGAGGGAGAGGAGGGAGGGAGAGGAGGGAGGGAGAGGAGGGAGGGAGAGGAGGGGGGAGAGGAGGGAGGGAGAGAAGGGAGAGGAGGAGGGAGAGGGAGGGGAGGAGGGGAGGGAGAGGAGGAGAGGAGGGAGAGGAGGGAGGAGAGGAGGGAGGGAGGGAGAGGAGGGAGGGAGAGGAGGGAGGGAGGAGGGAGGGAGAGGAGGGAGGGAGAGGAGGGAGGGAGAGGGAGGGAGAGGAGGGAGGGAGAGGAGGAGGGAGAGGAGGGAGGGAGAGGAGGGAGGGAGAGGAGGGAGGGAGAGGAGGGAGGGAGAGGAGGAGGGAGAGGAGGGAGGGAGAGGAGGGAGGGAGAGGAGGAGGGAGAGGAGGGAGGGAGAGGAGGGAGGGAGAGGAGGGAGGGAGAGGAAGAGGGAGTGAGAAGGATAAAGAAGTGAAAGGTGTGTGTGTGTGTGTGTGTGTGAGAGAGAGGAGAGAAAGAGGTTGTAGTGTGACAGTAACTGTACTGAATTAACCCAACAAAATAACAAAGCTTCCGTCTTTTACTATTAGAAGTTTTGTGTGTGTGTGTGCATGCTTTAGCTCAGGTTGTCAACACTTCGCACTAAACACGTGTCGTGTTTGCTGTGTCTGCTTTCTGACAACACAACACCTCAGACCCCACACAAGGTTCACACAAGTATTGCTGCCAACAACCCCTCAACTTTCCAACCCCAACTAACCCAGCACAGAAATCGAATGGCTTACACAATTCACACACACACAGACACACACAGACACACACACACACACACACACACACACACACACACACACACAACACTTAAATCCTCATAACCTCATAACCGTGCACACTATTTACATACACTATTCAAGTACTACTATCACGTAGACTTCAATACTCGATTTTCTTAGACAGCATAACAACACAAGACATTAGGCTGAAAGGTATGGTATTACAACCATTTCTACAAGCAACCAAGCACACAAACACACACTAACACACACACACATAGATGCCTCTTCGGCAAAGGAAGGATCTCCCTCCCCTCCCCCCCCCCCTTCTCTTTCGCACCTGATCAGCAGGCTCCTGGCTCTCCATTGGAAGCTCACATGACTCGATTGACTCTGAGCTCTGTGGTACGAGAGGTGAGTGTGGACTGTTAAGTGTGCCCTTCACTTTCAGGTACTTCCGTGCCAGGATCTTAAAGAGACTAGCAAATAAGGGAGGAGAGAGAGGGTGGAGGGGAGAGAGAGGAGGGAAGGGAGAAGGGGAGAGGGAGGAGGAGAGAGGGAGGGGAGAGGGAGGGGAGAGGGAGGATGGTGAAGGGGAGAGAGGGTGGAGGGAGAGGGTGGAGGGAAAGGGAGGAGGGAAAGGGAGGAGGGGAGAGGGAGAAGGTCATTAGTCATGGAAACCTCAGACATTGTTCACAAAGTTGCAGCATGTGCCTGGGCTAGCATATGGCGTGTCCCAAGTGCTGACAGGCAACCAAGTTGGCATGCAAAAATGCAAGGAGGAGGGACACAATGAAAGACACGGTCACATTACTGGGTATGTGGGTATGTGTAGCATGTACAGCTTAAAATGCAGACAAGTGAAGGAGAGGGAGAGACAGAGAGGGAGGGAGAGAGAGAGGGAGGGAGGGAGAGAAAGAGAGAGAGAGAGAGGAGGGAGGGAGACAGAGAGAGGAGGGAGGGAGAGACAGAGAGAGGAGGGAGGGAGAGACAGAGAGAGGAGGGAGGGAGAGACAGAGAGAGGAGGGAAGGAGAGACAGAGATGGAGGGAGAGGAAGAAAGGAGAGAGAGAGAGGGATGAGAGAGGGGTGAGAGAGGAGCGTACAAGGAGGAGGGGTGAGGCAAGATAAACATGTTGGCTTCTTGTACCGTAAAGTACCACGAATAAGCCCCCCCCTCCGCCCCCAACAATAAAAAATGGCTCGTGTTTAAACGTCCGTATCTTCGTAATCGCGAACGCTTCTGCGTATCTTTTTACATAATCATGTATGGGTACCATTTCTGTTTCTGAAATGCTGAATACATTTGAGGAGACTTTCGAGGTTACAGAGATGCGCACGTTTAAACACGAGCCATTTTTTATTGTTGGGGGCGGAGGGGGGGGGGGCTTATTCGTGGTACTTTACGGTAATTGTATGTGATGCAAGTGTGCCCTCATACACTGTAGCTCGTACAGCCCACACAGAGGCCACATATGTGCAAACGACAACCAGCTAGTGCCGTTACCATGACAGCTAGTGCCATTACCATGACAGCTAGTGCTGTTACCATGGCCCTCAAAGAGGTACAGCAATCTGTCTGTATACATGTACATAGAACAGGTCTAACAATCCATGTGCTGTGCTGTGTCTCATTGCAGCCATCCTGTGTGGTGTGTGTGACACACACCACACTCCTGAGCCTGGGAATGCAGCCATGCTTAATGTCACACACACCACACTCCTGAGCCTCTCACTGGTGGGAATGCAGCCATTCTTAATGTCACACACACCACATGCCTCTCCTCTGAATAACAATACCAGTCATCTTGACATCCCAGATCAGAATATCACATACCACGCCTGATGATGCAAACACACACCTCCCATAGACTATTGCATGCACACACATCACACACCCCACACCTGCACACGTACACACATCCACAGATCCACACATCCACAGATGTACACATACTGTATCCACACACATCCACACACATACTGTATCCACACACATCCACACACATATCACATCCACACACATCCACACACATATCACATCCACACACATACTGTATCCACACACATCCACACACATATCACATCCACACACATACTGTATCCACACACATCCACACACATACTGTATCCACACATCCACACAGTGTGCGGACTCACTTGATCAGCTTCTGTGCTGCCTCAAGATGAAGAGAATGGAAGTGCGCAGACATGTTTGCCAGAGCAGCTAGGCAGTTGGTGTGGAGGTACTTGTCCTGTAATGTCACACAACCACACCACACCAACATCAACACACGGAGACACACACACACTTGACTTGAGACAATGTAACATAGGTGCAAGGATCATTAAAATATGGTTTTGAAACAAAATGTAAAACAACAAACGCAGGGCCTAATGTGTTTCTTAACCATTAATAAACCATTAATGACAGCTTTTAATAAAATCTTATTACACATCTGCTGACCTTTACTGTGGTCCAATGCATGGACACAATGTAGATCAATGGCTGTCATCATAGATTGCCTCCACGTTTAAAAAATCTATTGCTAAGGACAACTTATCTGTTATCAACTCAGAGAAGTGTAAAGGCTATCCCAAAACAGCTTAGAACAGGTAACTTAATCTTCTTCTGATGGTGTTGACGAGCTACATATGCAAAGCAGCCATCCCTTCCTCCCCCCCCCCACCCAACATACCATCACACCCTCACATGCAAAAGGACACGCAAACATGAGCAAACATGCAGCTGACAGGATGTGACTCTCCTCACATAGCAAGGAAACATCATGTTGCTCCATTTTAACCTGTCAGGCCCACACCTGTTTACACATAAAGGGTGCTCATTAATAGGAACAAGTGCTCATTAATAGGAACAGGTGCTCATTAATAGAAACAGGTGCTCATTAATAGTAGCAGGTGCTCATTAATAGGAACAGGCCTAAGCAGGCTCTGCATTCTACCCTCCCATCACTGTTGTGGGAGTGCAGTACAGGGGGCCTGTGGGGCTCACCCTGATCTGACTACTGGTGTAATACAGGGTCACCCTGATCTGACTACTGGTGTAGTACAGGGTCACCCTGATCTGACTACTGGTGCAGTATAGGGCACCTGTGGGGCTCACCCTGATCTGGGACATGTTCACTTGGATGGTTCGGATGAGAACAATCACCATCAGACTACCCAGAGAGATGTTCTTAATGGCTCTCTCCGTGTACCAGATCACTTGAGGAAAGGTCTGGAGAGACAACAGAGCATGGAAAAAGCCATAGACTTTAAAAAGTTTGTGCATGTACAATATGTGGTTACATGTGTATATGTGTGTTCATGTGTACAGCAAGTACTGTACACATGGGTGTGCTTATGTGCATGTGTGTGCATGTGTGTGCATGTGTGTGTATGTGTGTGCATGTGTGTGCACATGTATGCATATATGTGAATGCTTAAATGTGTGCAGCAAGTAGACAAGGGTGTGCTTACATCCATTCGTGTGCATGTGTGTGCAGCATCGATTATATATGTGTTCACATGTGCGCATGTCTTTTGGTCTGTCCTTCCACACATGTGCAAGTATGCTACCACATACATGCACACACTGCGTGCACTTGAGTATATGCACACACACACACACACACACACACACACACACACACACACACACACACACACACACACGCGCACACACACACACACACACACACACACACACAAGTCGAAAGGATGTCACAAGTGCACATTTATATTGGAATTGGGAAATCAAAAGGAAATTATACACAAACGTTAATTGTTTCATCCTCTTAACCAAGCCACCCAAACTGCTGACAACGCACCACCACAAACACAAACAAAGCAACAAGCACGCATACACACCAGTACAAACACAAACAAAGCAATTAGCATGCATACACACGCGCACACATGTGCACACAAAACACCGCCAGGGATGTGCATGGTGTTGCCAAAATACATCAACCTAGCCCCAAGAAGGAATGCGACACACAGCCTGGCTGGGCACACCTCCATACACGACATGGTAACGTGACGACCTTTCTAGTGACAAGTGTAGTGTGCAAATAGATGGTAACAACGTACTGCACACAAAGCTACGAGGTCTGGCCTCATGAACTCCCACAACGTACTGCACACAAAGCTACGAGGTCTGGCCTCATGAACTCCCACAACGTACTGCACACAAAGCTACGAGGTCTGGCCTCATGAACTCCCCCCTGTCCTCAACACAGCTATATTTAAGAATGCTGTGTCCTTTGCTAGAGGAATGCACTTCACACGATAATGGGTCTGTGTAACCATAGTAACTGGCAACATAGGGGCAAGGTGCAAAGGTGACCATCAAGGTCATCTCTTTATCTGAACACAAAGTTCCAGGTGATGGAATCACTGCTGGTACATATGTCCAGTCACAATACCACACTCCCAGATGCACACACACAGACACACAGACACAGACACACACAGACACACACAGACACACACAGACACACACACACACACACACACACACTCACACACACACACACACACACACCTACAAGATACAATGGGACATACCACTTCATGGACAGACTTATTGAAGCAGGCGTCCTGGCTGAGGATAAGCATAATGATCAAGATCATGTAGACATGATGGCAACTTTGACTTCCAGTAATGAACAGCTGTTTCAAGAGTGGAACAACCTGCATGTTGGTATGGATGTAGGTGTATGGGGTGTGTGGGTGGGTGTATGGGGTGTGTGGGGTGTGGGTATGTGTGTGGGTGTATGGGGTATGGATGTGGGTGTATGGGGTGTGGGTAGGAAGGTGTGTGTGGGAGCACACATGCATGCATGTGCGTGTGTATGGTATAGATATGTGTGTGTGCATGCGATGTTATTCAGAACATGCATGAAGGGAATAGATCACATGACCGTGCAAGCAAACAATGCGTTGAAGGGAATAGATCACATGACCGTGCAAGCAAACAATGCGTTGAAGGAATAGATCACATGACCGTGCAAGCAAACAATGCGTACTTTGACGTCACCTGGGGCGTGCGACAAGATCCTCGATCACTTGTATCCCCATGAAGCATTGACAGGTGATTTTTAGAAATAAAGTTACCTTCTTTCTCCATCCCATCTTCCTCCCCCACCACATCTACCTCCTCCCAATCACATCTCCCTCCTCCCCATCACATCTCCCTCCTCCCCATCACATCTCCCTCCTCCCCATCACATCTCCCTCCTCCCAATCACATCTCCCTCCTCCCCATCACATCTTCCTCCTCCCCAACCCCATCTCCCTCCTCCCCATCACTTGGTTGGCATTACAACTATCATCGCCACACAACTGTTTTTGTCTGTGTGGGGAAACCTGCAATCCTAATTTTGTCTTAGCCTATCCCTCATTCACACAACCCTTTCTTTTTGCGAAGACCTACATGTAACTTTCCTCATCCTTCAACACCAGACATAACTTCCCAAGCTACAGCGTAACATACACAGGATTCCTCATGAACCTCAGACATCAAAGCCTGTACATCAAACCATACCCACCTTCAAGACCCCTACATTTACCCCAAATCAAGATTACTACAGTGTATAGATTTCTCAACATCCCTTAAGTATCAGTACGGGCATCTCTTTAGACAGCACATCCCAACATGGCACTCTCCAATATCGAGGACTGTTTGGTATACTGTACTCTAATCTCTCCAATATCCTTCATGGGACCTTTCCTTCCACTCTCCCAATCCAAGCCCCCATGGCACCTCTCCCAATCCAAGCCTCCACGGCACCTCTCCCAATCCAAGCCTCCATAGCACCTCCCCTGCAATCTGCCTGCACACAAACTGTCTCTACACGTACTGCATCATGACAACGCTGTCTCTACATGTACTGCATCATGACAACGCTGTCTCTACATGTACTGCATCACGACAACGCTGTCTCTACATGTACTGCATCATGACAACGCTGTCTCTACACGTACTGTATCATGACAACGCTGTCTCTACATGTACTGCATCATGACAACGCTGTCTCTACATGTACTGTATCATGACAACGCTGTCTCTACATGTACTGCATCATGACAACGCTGTCTCTACATGTACTGCATCACGACAACGCTGTCTCTACATGTACTGCATCATGACAACGCTGTCTCTACATGTACTGCATCATGACAATGCTGTCTCTACACGTACTGTATCATGACAACGCTGTCTCTACACGTACTGCATCATGACAACGCTGTCTCTACATGTACTGCATCATGACAACGCTGTCTCTACATGTACTGCATCATGACAACGCTGTCTCTACATGTACTGCATCATGACACGCTGTCTCTACATGTACTGCATCATGACAACGCTGTCTCTACATGTACTGCATCACGACAACGCTGTCTCTACATGTACTGCATCATGACAACGCTGTCTCTACACGTACTGCATCATGACAACGCTGTCTCTACATGTACTGCATCATGACAACGCTGTCTCTACATGTACTGCATCACGACAACGCTGCCTTAAACACAATATGTTTCCTATCTTAGATATTCATAAAATACCTCACAGAATGCCATCTCTCAACACACCAGCTACTGCACCCAACTCCAAATGCATGCACCACACATGGCCCTACAAGAGAAGCTACCCACCCCTGCAGAATTAAGTACATTGTCATTCCAACCTTCCAGGAATGGTTTTCTTGTGCAACACTTCATGTACAACTCCTCCCTCCACTCTTCCCCAGCCTTTCTATCTACCTCCTCCCCATCTCAAAGCACTTCCCCTCCTCCTCCTCCCCATACCAGCAGGTCCAGGTCAGACTTGGAGAAAATGTAGCTTGTCATGTTGGAGTTCTTCTGAAGAAGCATATACAGAAGCAAGGTCATGTCCTCGTGTTCCAACTGTCTGAGGGAGGGGAGTTAAGGCGTTAACCCTTTAACTGATCATGTGCAATGCATATGAAGACATGTATATGTATACTTGTACAGAGAGAGGGGGAGGAGGGGAGGAGGGAGGGGAGGAGGGAGGGGGAGGAGGGAGGGGAGGAGGGGAGGAAGGAGGGGAGGAGGAAGAGGGGAGGAGGGAGGGAAGGAGGGAGGAGGAGGGTGGGAGAAGGGAGGCAGATGTCCGTGCTTTAGTTGGAGAATACATTGATCGGAGTGTTCATGAGAGAAAGGGACGGGATGGGGGTGGGGTGGGGTGGGATGGGGTGGGAAGGGTGGGTGGGGGATGGGGTGGGGGAGGGGTGGGGGTGGGGAACACCATTTTAAGGTTGTTTCAGTGGAGAGGTGGAGATTGCATAGGATAGGACAGAAGCAACACTTGAGGATATTGGAATAGAAAGAGCCATGACAGTGACAGAACAGGCACATGGAGCTGCCATGACAACAGGGTCGGAACTGCACATCAACCAGTATCCCCAGGTCAAAAAATCAACCACCACATACCTACACATGGTGTGGTAAAGTTTCTCGTATCTAACAGAGAAGGTACATGACGATTTCTCTTCATGCTCGTCTGTGAAGGAGCTGAGAGCGTTGCGGAATGGGTTGTGTCCCTTGGACCTCTGATGGGCAAGGAGGAGGAGAAGGAGGAGAGAGAGGTCTGCCAAGGGGGAGGTGTCCGACACGACTTTAGGTGAGACCACCAGAGACCAGAGGCTAGCTGCATTCATTAGAGAGGGGAAAGAGGTGTGGAGGAATGGAGTGTGTGGGAGAGAGGAGAGGTGTGGAGGAATGGAGTGTGTGGGAGAGAGGAGGGTGAGGAGGAATGGAGTGTGTGGGAGAGAGGAGGGTGAGGAAGAATGGAGTGTGTGGGAGAGAGGAGGGTGAGGAGGAATGGAGTGTGTGGGAGAGAGGAGGGTGAGAAGGAATGGAGGGTGTGGGAGAGAGGAGGGGTGTGGAGGAATGGAGGGTGTGGGAGAGAGGAGTGTGGAGGAATGGTGTGGGAGGGAGAGGGGAGGAGGGTTGTGGGGGAGGAGGGTGTGGAAGGGGGAGGGTTTGTGTAGCAGGGATAAAGGGTGTGGTGAGAGGTGGAGGGTGTGGAAGGGGGGAGGGTGTGTAGCAGGGATAAAGGGGTGTGGTTACATCCATACAGGTACATGTACATATGCATCCCTGCACGTAGTATCAAGCCCTCTCATACATCTACAAACTGACCGTTACACTAGTGCAGTCAGACCTGACAACTTGTGGGCCAAAAGCTGATATGAGTGACGGTAGCTAAGTTCAGTGAAATGCACACATAGTTTGGGGATCCCCATGTTTCAACATGTTGGCAGGCAGGCTTTTGAACTGAACTGCTCTACTCTGTAATTTAATACAGCGACTTACTTGTAACTAAATGCACTGTTAGATATATAAAATTATGTTTAATCCTTAAGCATAAATCACGTAACTGATTGTGAGCTAGCATAATGTCCTGGGTAATTCTTAGAGACTTGTGTGCCCAGATTAATTAACCATGATTAATTAACCATGACACTTACATGTGATGGACGACACAATTCCTGTGGAGAAGCGATGGTTCTGGGGAGGAGGAGGTCTTGAGATGGTATGATGGATAAGAGTTTGTGTTACTAAATTAGCCATCTCACTGGGATGTATAGAAGAGGGGAGGAGGAGGTTGGTGAGAGAGAGAGAGAAGGGAGAGGAGAGAGGGGAAGAGAAAGGAGAGAGGGGAGGAGAGAATGGAGAGGAGAGAGGGGAAGAGAGAAGAGAGAGGGGAGGAGAGAAGGGAGAGGAGAGAGAGGAGGACAGAGGGGAGGAGGAGAGAGGAGGGGAGAGAAGAGAGGAGTGAGGAGAAAGAGGTGAGAGGGGAGGAGAGAAGGGAGAGGAGAGAGGGGAGGAGAGAGGAGGGGAGAGAAGAGGGGAGAGAAGAGAGGAGTGAGGAGAAAGAGGAGAGAGGGGAGGAGAGAGGGGGGAGAGAGAGGAGAAGAGAGGAGTTACAAATGAGGAGGTACGTAAGAGATAGAAAGCCTTTGTACATATTTTAAAAGAACAAAACCTTCAATTTATAAACTGTTTCTAAGGAAATAAATAATGTCAAAACTCAAATAATACAAATGCAGCCAGTGATGATGGTGGAAGGGAGGGGGGGGGGGGGAGGGCAGCAATAACATTGGTACAGATGAGACAGCCTGGCAAGGAAGCACATGGCAAGCACAGGTGCGCTATAACTATTGCAACAGACATACACACTGAATGACTGTGTTACACAATCACTGCACGCGTCACCCTATTATAATACAGTATGACCAAATCAATGCTCCAACCAACAAACGATTAATATCTCATCGTTCACTAATGACACAGACAGCTGTAATTACCACGGATGTAAGATTTTCGATTCAGCCATTCAGAACTAAGTTTGATGCCTAAATACTACCAAACTCAATGGCTCATAACAAGGTTCTCTCCCCTCCTCCTCCCCCTCCCCACATACGTGGAGGTGGACATGATGTGGTTGAGGATGGCGTTGTGCTGTCTGCAGCCAAACATCTGGCCAGAGAGAAGCACAATCAGAGTGGTGACGGCCTCTTGGTGGATGTCGTAAGTAAAGGGTCTGTAGCCATTTCGAAAATATACACGCACACACACATACACACACACACATACACATACACACACACACATACACAATGTTGTAAGTAACATAGACATGACACAAGATGCACAAAAATAGGCACTCAGATATATTCACACACACATACATGTAGACACATGTACACACATGTGCACACACACACATGTGCGCACGCACACACACATGTGCACACACACACACACACACACACACACACACACACACACACACACACACACACTCACACACACACACTCCAAGCTCACAGAAGCGGAATGTCTGCCAGGATCAGATTCAATCCCTCCACCAGTCTCCACGACAACAGCTGCGACGTCTGAACCCCCACAATAGGAGACTCTAGAGCCACACCCATCAATGCCTCCTGAGTCAAGACCTCCCCACCCCCACCGGACCCCGCAGACCGAACCAAGGAAGCCAAGGGGTCCACAAACGAAACCCCCTCCGTGGTAGGGGGAGGGGTCGAGGGGAAGTCCCTGCTCGTTGGCTGCAGTTGGGGTACGGTGGTAGAGCCATCTAGGTGAAGGAGGACCTCCTCACTGGGGAGGCGCTGGATCATGTGCTTGAGGCACAGGCGAATGATGAGAAGAGAGTTGAACAGTTGCCAGGTGGCCTGGTTGCTACGGGTGACACGGTGAATGGTCAGAGCTGCTGTATAATGTGTGCATTGTATGTGCTGTGTGTGAGTGTGTGGAATATAGTTGTGTGTGTGTGCTGTGTGTGGAATATAGTGTGTTGTGTGTGTGTGTGTGTGTGGAATATAGTGTTGTGTGTGTGTGGAATATAGGTGTGTGTGTGTGTGTGTGTGTGTGCATGCTGTGTGTGTGTGACGTATAGTGTGTACTGGAGTGCTGGTGTGAGTACATAGTGTGTGTGACTGTGAAATGCTCCAGTACTCATATACATGTGCACTGTACATGTGCTGTGTGTAATATATCCATTGTGCAAAGACAACACACACACACACACACACACACGCATGCACGCATGCACGCACACACACGCACACGCACACACACACGCACACGCACGCACATGCACGCACGCACGCACGCACGCACGCACGCACACACACACATCAACAATACAACAAACTTTCTTATTTGTAGAGGAAAGCAAGGACCAGTTCCCCTAACAAATAATGGCATGGCTAGCTTTGTAAGTGGCACCTCTTTCTAATGAAGACTCAACATGACCCACCGATACAAAATAAAGATGCCATCAGCATAATTGTCCAGTGTGCTAACAGGCTACGGGCCACTCAGGGAGTGCAGCAAAGCACCCACAAAATGCCCCAGAACCAGATTATGTTGTTATCCAGTACAATGGTTTCAGCACGTGCAACATAAAATCAATCAGTCTTACTGGGGCTGAAAGTTGCCCTGCACATGCGCGAAGATGTGTGTCTATAATTGAACACTTGCCTTTCACACTTGGATTCGTCTCTGAGGCTGCTTGCCTGATCCAGAAAGATCTTGACCAGAGTTCTCAGGTTGCCCGACGAGTGGTTGTGTTTCACTGAATACAACCATGATAGAATAAGGTGTAGTAAGGGTGTAATAAGGGTGTAGTAAGGTGTAATAAGGGTGTAGTATGGGTGTAGTAAGGTGTAATAAGGGTGTAATAAGGGTGTAGTAAGGTGTAATAAGGGTGTAGTAAGGTGTAATAAGGGTGTAGTAAGGTGTAATAAGGGTGTAGTATGGGTGTTAATAAGGGTGTAGTAAGGTGTAATAAGGGTTGTAGTATGGGTGTAATAAGGGTGTAGTAAGGGTTGTAATAAGAGTGTAATAATGAATGGCAAATAAGGGTGCAAAATTTTATTATTGATGATTGTAATATACATATACAACAACAATGGAGCTTAGGAAACCACATGGGTGAAAGTGACCTCAGAAAGCTATCCAATGGGGTGTAGCTCCACCTACCAGTACACTCCACCCCCTCCCTCTCCCACCCAGTATGTGTACCCTTACATAAGGTGCATGTGTAGTTTTGAGGAGTACTTAGGTCATCAGCACCTGCTCTCCCAATTAGTACAGCATATCAAACATGTGCCCCGATAAGGGCTTCAGACATTTTTTTTTTGTCTATCTCAATAATTTGCTCAATTATTATTGTTCCCTCCCTCAACCCACCCTTTCCAGGTGCTGTACATCAAGATACGTACATCTAACACATATTATTTATCCAATAAAATGGCTTGCAGAACAGACCAATCACTATCGAGTATTACGTCACATGGGCACGCAATCTGTTCATTTCACGACACATACGCTATCACAGCTCCACGTAGTTACCTAGCGTATCCAACTGATGGGAGAGAGTTTCCTCCATTAATTTCATTTCCATACTGCGGAGTGAATGAAAATAGACACCAATAAACGCGAAAGTTAGCAAAGGAATACTGTAGGTGCGCTCTAATTGGACGAACCACCGTACCATTGCACACGACACACTATGTACAAGAAAAACGCGCAATCGTTCATCTATTTTATTTTTTCTTTGTAACGGGCGCTCTGGTACGGACATAACATACGTGCTGTTCAAAGGGGAATATGAGAATGTCACGAGCTCAGCCCATAATTTGTCCCCTTGAGGTACTGGCTGTAATCCGATGAACCGCTGAAGCACTGCATTGTCCTTGAGGTTGGAAAGGCTAGTCGACGTAGTAATACCCATGGGCTATATATCAATTTACGATGCGAACATTCATTCGTGCACCAATAACCTTTTAAAATTAACTTCACTGAAAGTGCGCCCAATGATTACGTCAGATAGTTACATCATCCCAATTTAGAAACGGGAGGGATATTGTAGAGCTCGGAGTTTTTTACGTCACATGGGAGGTGAGGTGTGAGGTTTGAAGGGTACGGCCTTGAGGCGTTGAGTGGTGAGTGGTAAACAGACGCCTCTTACTTCACAAAATCTTTTTGAGCACTTTATATATAATTTATCAACGTAGTCCAAACATACATATGCTGAGCAGTCACGTGGACGGGTTGGTTACAATATTAAAAGCTCACTCTCAACTGTTTATACAATTACGATATCGTTATATGAATCTACATCTTCTATGGGTGCAGTTGGTCCACGGGCATTCTTATATCATGAATCATTGGCATGAATTATTGGCAATTATTAGCAATTATTTCATGCTGTCGCTGCGATGACGATGTCTGCCTTCAAGTATAGTACATGTCCATAAATTAGGCGCGTTGCGTAGCTGAATTGATACACGTGTGTGTAATATAAGTATGAGTACTTCACCACACTTTGACAACTCTAAGGCCAGGGAGGGTTCACATAAAGTACTGTTTAAAATTAATTTAAAAAAATCATCGATACAGGATGATGAATGAACTTTCCAAATATGTAATTAAAGATGGGATATATAGCCGATACGCTTCAAACAGATGTATTTATTAGCCAACAGTTGCAAAACCAAAACGGCGCTGATGAAGGCAGGAGAAACACACACACACCCACACATAATGTTTATGAAAGATTTGAATAACTGCTTTCATATACCTGTAATTATCCGGCCTTCTGTTCCTCCTGTATGATTGATGAGATTGAATATTATATTATTGTTAGCACACAGTGATGATGTATGATAGGCAACATTTTTCAATCTGTATTATATCCTATAAATCTTAGGCCTTCACAAATAGATACATGTAAGTATAGGAAGTGTGGAACAATTTTTATAATAGCACTGGAGTATTGGGATACACATCCTCATCGCTGGAGCATTGGGATACACATCCTCATCACTGGAGTATTGGGATACACATCCTCATCACTGGAGTATTGGGATACACATCCTCATCACTGGAGTATTGGGATACACATCCTCATCGCTGGAGTATTGGGATACACATCCTCATCACTGGAGTATTGGGATACACATCCTCATCACTGGAGTATTGGGATACACATCCTCATCACTGGAGTATTGGGATA
This sequence comes from Ephydatia muelleri, assembly GCA_013339895.1. Lineage (NCBI taxonomy): Eukaryota > Metazoa > Porifera > Demospongiae > Spongillida > Spongillidae > Ephydatia > Ephydatia muelleri. The sequence goes on from JABACO010000010.1 coordinate 1,585,554, forward strand.
CACATCCTCATCACTGGAGTATTGGGATACACATCCTCATCGCTGGAGTATTGGGATACACATCCTCATCACTGGAGTATTGGGATACACATCCTCATCACTGGAGTATTGGGATACACATCCTCATCACTGGAGCATTGGGATACACATCCTCATCACTGGAGTATTGGGATACACATCTTCATCACTGGAGTATTGGGATACACATCCTCATCGCTGGAGCACACATCTTCATCACTGGAGTATTGGGATACACATCTTCATCACTGGAGTATTGGGATACACATCCTCATCACTGGAGTATTGGGATACACATCCTCATCACTGGAGTATTGGGATACACATCCTCATCACTGGAGCATTGGGATACACATCCTCATCACTGGAGTATTGGGATACACATCCTCATCACTGGAGCATTGGGATACACATCCTCATCACTGAAGCACACATCTTCATCACTGGAGTATTGGGATACACATCTTCATCACTGGAGTATTGGGATACACATCCTCATCACTGGAGTATTGGGATACACATCTTCATCACTGGAGTATTGGGATACACATCTTCATCACTGAAGTATTGGGATACACATCCTCATCGCTGGAGCATTGGGATACACATCCTCATTGCTGGAGTATTGGGATACACATCCTCATCACTGGAGCACACATCTTCATCACTGGAGTATTGGGATACACATCTTCATCACTGGAGCATTGGGATACACATCCTCATCACTGGAGTATTGGGATACACATCCTCATCACTGGAGTATTGGGATACACATCCTCATCACTGGAGTATTGGGATACACATCTTCATCACTGGAGTATTGGGATACACATCTTCATCACTGGAGTATTGGGATACACATCCTCATCGCTGGAGTATTGGGATACACATCCTCATCACTGGAGTATTGGGATACACATCCTCATCGCTGGAGTATTGGGATACACATCTTCATCACTGGAGTATTGGGATACACATCCTCATCACTGGAGTATTGGGATACACATCCTCATCACTGGAGTATTGGGATACACATCTTCATCACTGGAGTATTGGGATACACATCTTCATCACTGGAGCATTGGGATACACATCCTCATCACTGGAGTATTGGGATACACATCCTCATCACTGGAGTATCGGGATACACATCTTCATCACTGGAGTATTGGGATACACATCTTCATCACTGTAGTATTGGGATACACATCCTCATCACTGGAGTATTGGGATACACATCCTCATCGCTGGAGTATTGGGATACACATCTTCATCACTGGAGTATTGGGATACACATCTTCATCACTGGAGCATTGGGATACACATCCTCATCACTGGAGTATCGGGATACACATCTTCATCACTGGAGTATTGGGATACACATCCTCATCACTGGAGTATTGGGATACACATCTTCATCACTGGAGTATTGGGATACACATCCTCATCACTGGAGTATTGGGATACACATCCTCATCGCTGGAGTATTGGGATACACATCCTCATCACTGGAGTATTGGGATACACATCCTCATCACTGGAGTATTGGGATACACATCCTCATCACTGGAGTATTGGGATACACATCCTCATCGCTGGAGCATTGGGATACACATCCTCATCACTGGAGTATTGGGATACACATCTTCATCACTGGAGTATCGGGATACACATCTTCATCACTGGAGTATTGGGATACACATCTTCATCACTGGAGCATTGGGATACACATCTTCATCACTGGAGTATCGGGATACACATCTTCATCACTGGAGTATTGGGATACACATCTTCATCACTGGAGTATTGGGATACACATCTTCATCACTGGAGTATTGGGATACACATCCTCATCGCTGGAGTATTGGGATACACATCCTCATCACTGGAGTATTGGGATACACATCCTCATCACTGGAGTATTGGGATACACATCCTCATCGCTGGAGCATTGGGATACACATCCTCATCACTGGAGTATTGGGATACACATCTTCATCACTGGAGTATTGGGATACACATCCTCATCACTGGAGTATTGGGATACACATCCTCATCACTGGAGTATTGGGATACACATCCTCATCGCTGGAGTACACATCTTCATCACTGGAGTATTGGGATACACATCTTCATCACTGGAGCATTGGGATACACATCCTCATCACTGGAGTATTGGGATACACATCCTCATCACTGGAGTATTGGGATACACATCCTCATCGCTGGAGTATTGGGATACACATCCTCATCACTGGAGCATTGGGATACACATCCTCATCACTGGAGTATTGGGATACACATCCTCATCGCTGGAGTATTGGGATACACATCTTCATCACTGGAGTATTGGGATACACATCCTCATCACTGGAGTATTGGGATACACATTCTCATCGCTGGAGTATTGGGATACACATCTTCATCACTGGAGTATTGGTTTACACATCCTCATCACTGGAGTATTGGGATACACATCCTCATCGCTGGAGTATTGGGATACACATCCTCATCACTGGAGTATTGGGATACACATCCTCATCGCTGGAGTACACATCCTCATCACTGGAGTATTGGGATACACATCCTCATTGCTGGAGTATTGGGATACACATCCTCATCACTGGAGTATTGGGATACACATCCTCATCACTGGAGTATTGGGATACACATCCTCATCGCTGGAGTACACATCCTCATCACTGGAGTATTGGGACACACATCCTCATCGCTGGAGCATCAGGATACACATCCTCATCACTGGAGTATTGGGATACACATCCTCATCACTGGAGTATTGGGATACACATCCTCATCACTGGAGTATTGGGATACACATCCTCATCACTGGAGTATTGGGATACACATCCTCATCACTGGAGCATTGGGATACACATCCTCATCACTGGAGTATTGGGATACACATCCTCATCACTGAAAGCAGAGAATACTGCATGACAGGAAAATCCGAAGTGTATACCGCTTATTTTCGGACTTAATGTTTCCGATGCAGTGCTGACATTACCAAAGCAGTTTTTGCATCATGCATTGTGAATCATTTTCCATTGTTTTAACTGTTGATACAAGAATACATGCATTCAGGATGTAACTCTTGCAATGGCCATCAAAAGCAACAGTTAAATTAGCACGGCAGTAATCAGCTGTAGTGAAGCCGTCGTGTAGTCGTGGCATTGGCTATGACGCTAATGATTCCCAGCTGTACACTAAATGCTATCCTCGCTGCATCCACGTATTATTTTGACTCTAACGATGTTTCTGCTTAACACGTACATGTATACCATGAGGCAAATTTAACGCATAGAGAATTACTTAATTACACACACAAAATGTAGCGCGACAATGAACAGGGTTGTATGCAGCAGCATTAACAAGCCAGGCATTGCCGGTGTCATAGTCGCCAATGACTCCCCTAAATTTTGACTCCCCAGTCATTCGCGCCTAGGCATATATGACTCCCGGTAATATATGCCTATAGGCGTATTTGACTCCCCAGTCATTCACGCCTAGGCATATATGACTCCCCAGTCATTCACGCCTAGGCATATATGACTCCCCAGTCATTCACGCCTAGGCATATATGACTCCCCCTTGATAAAAGTGACTCCCGGGAGTTATTACAGCCTTAGGCATAATTAACTCCCCGTCGATCTTTGCCAATGTATATGATTCCCCTGTTGTCTGCCTAGACAAAACTGGCTCCTGTCTTGGGAAGGGAAGGTATAAATAAATCCCCGTTGGTTTTTCCAGAGATAGCAAGTAAAGGTATTTATGTCACTTTTATCAAGGGGGAGTCATATATGCCTAGGCATATATGATTCCCTACATGAAGTCACCAACCTGGTGCCAAACATTTGGCATTGGAACAATAGGATGCAGCTTAGCATTGGACTTTGAAAACTTAGCGTTAGTTCTCTGACATTTGTCGCAGTGTTGTACAAAGACGACGCATTCTGGAGTCATGCCATGCAGGAATTGAAGGTAAAACAGAAAGTATATATTATTCAGTACGGTAATTGTATACCTGTATTTGTACATGTAGGAAGCCACTTAGGCAGAGATAAAACCATTCAACAAATATCCAGTCTGGAAAAACATAAATGAAGATATTCGAGTGTTCGGTCCTAACACAAATCTTCCACCCTTCCTCGTCACCTTCGCCTTTTATCACTCTTCTGAAATAGAGCACTCTCACAGTCGAATTTGAAGTTTTTGCATTTGCGCCTTAGATTGGCCTTATCTCCCTTTGAAATGCCCTTAGGATATTGATTCATACGCAGGTAATCCTCGACAACACTGAATTCATCCTGGTCCATGCGAGCGAGCTTTCTCACTTCGACAACTACACGTGGTTTATGGAATTCACGTGGGGAGTCATATATGCCTAGTAGGAGTCATTTACACCTTAGGCGTAAATGACCGGGGGAGTCATTTATGCCTGGGAGTCATTTATGCCTCTGACACCGGCAATAAAAAGGGGAAATAAAAGACCGAAAAAGATGGATGTAGATAAGAAATTACACAACATAATAGACTTACCATATAATATATATGCATGGGATCGTTTTCCGCGAAAAGGGACCTAATGCATACTTTATAAAATACTGGCTAATTAAAAATTCAGAGCCTTACAACTCCATGACAGATACTCCGATTTTCTCAGTGCGTAAGAAGCAATGTGTAGAGGAGGACATGTCAGAGTTCTTGGATATCCAAAAATGTGACGTCAGATCCCTTTTCGCGGAAACGATCCCATATACAGGACTATAATGGTCACCCCATGCAATGTAAAGTATTTACATTACGTCTATGTGTGTAGAATTGCATTCGTATGGTATACGTGGCTCTATACTGAGTCCTTTTTGTCTGGCAGGGTTCAGAGAGTCTACATTGAAGGTGCTATCTCTTCACTTCTCTGAGTGTTCCTCAGGGATCTATTCTGGGATCCTTCTATCTATCAATGACTTGCCTAGTGCTATACCTCGTCCTGTTACCTGTCTATTATATGCTGATGACTTCAAACTATACCACGCGATCTCTATATAGTGATCATTCAGCACTACAACAGGCACTCCAGATATTTTGTACATGGAGTAACATCTGCATGGCAGCTGAACATTGCATATTCTAAATGTAATTCAACCACCTGTGGAAATCTACTCTTCAAAAGTATTTACTAGGCAGCACCTCATTAGCGGCTGTGGATAACATTCGTGATCTCGGTGTAACTCTCTCCTCCGACCTCAAGATGACATCTGTTTCCTTGGCTGCATTTAATCGAGCTAAGCTTATTTTGATAGCCTTCACTCGAATCAACCCCAACTTCTTTGCCATGCATCTAGAGTATACGTACATCCGGCTTTATTAGAATTTGCAATTCCTGTTTGGCCACCCAGTTTGAAGAAAGATATTTTAGTGGTTGTGAATGTCCAAAGGTATTTTACCCGCCAGGCATGCAAACATGCTGGACTTCATTTTCTAAATTATGAACAGAGACTTATATTTCTATAACTTGAATCTCGTTTTCATCGTCGACAAGTGATTTATGTCTACATTTTCAGTTCTACTATGACCTGATTGACTTTCCAACAGAAAACATCATGCAAAACGTCCCTTCTGCATACAGCCTTCGTCACAATTCTTGCCAGATAAAGTGTTCTGGGAATGTATATAAGAATGTCAAACTTACTTCATTCCTTGAACGAACAGTCCCTAATTGGAATGCACTGCCCGATGACACAGTTACTGCTCAATGTTTAAGCATAGAAATACGAAGCACAGAACTTTTGCTGCTCGTTGGTGAAACATGGCATCTGAATGTACGTACACTGTCAAAAACAAAATATTGCTATTATCATTCTGACCGCAACTGTTTAACAGTAACCGATACAATCTGTGATAACAACTGGCACATTCACAGTGTGCGTCATTATTGACGTGCGATAATCGTTACGTCATGTGAGTTTGGGAACGAGACTATAGTAAGTTGATAGGGCATCCGTCATTTTAAAGTTCCACCTGGGCTGAGATGTTTCTCAAAACGTTGTATAAGCGATTTGCTATTTATGAATAGTGGGTCCATACACAGCTGTGCTATAGTAGAGCCAATTGTGGCACCAGTGGACACACAAAATGTGCTTACAAACTGGGACCACATATATTCAAACATTTGTATGACTATGGGGTTACATGCATGTCAGTATTGCACTTGCATGCATATTCAAAGTGATTTTGATCAACACAATATAACACAGAGCACTGCATGAATGGTGAGGCAGCGTTTTGTGAGCATGTATGTATATATGCACTTGGCATTCAAAGAGTTAAGAAGCAGTCACCCCCTTCAGACCTAACACTGGAACTGCTGCGTGAAAGTGTTCACAGCAAAAATACATGTCGACTCAATTCTTGATTTCCAGTTGATTTATCTACATCGCCTTCACTATTCTATGGGTGAAATTTCATCATGTACCATGCTGTCTTGTGGTGTCCGGCCAGTGAAAAATGTCAATGGTGGGCTCTCTCGATACATGCGTCTTACCTAATGTGGAAGGACCTAAAACGCATAAGTAACACATTTTATGGCACATGCAGGTAAGATGCATGATGTGCTACTGATCCCTGTGCACAACATTGGTGCTTAATGGTTGGTAAAATTGAAGTTTCAGAACTCTCATTTAATTTCTTGACAGGTGGTTCATCCACAACTTAAACCGATCGATCCATTGCAATTGCATGAATCATATGATGATGTAGTCAATTGGATATGGATAGAGTGTTGTCAATTTAGGCATGAATATAACAAATAATAATATTGTCATTTAAGATGTTCCCAACGACTGAAGTTTATAATCACTCAAACCAAAGACTGTCATTATCACACTGCAAGTACAATGAACATGAGCATGGTAGCATAATGCACTATAAAGATTTAGATTCAAAAGTGATGGAATTAATTTTATAGACCAATGGTTCACCAGCTCAAACAAATTCATTTGATTGTGGTGCCTTTTTATACCTTGTAAGTAAAGTGTTTTATTTTTATTAATCTCTCAGCAGGCAGCACGATAGCAGGCTGAAGGTTTGCCATGCCTGCATAGTCAGGTAATGCCTGACTATAGTTCATATCTTTAGGTGACATAAAATTGTGAACATCCAAGGACATGATAAATAAATTCAGATACCAATTGGCCTATGAGCTCTCTGAAGGGAATCCTGTACCTAATGGAAGGCAGTTCTCCAAATTTAGCATCGAAAGATGTTTCCAAGGTGCAATAAATTACCCTAGAAGAAGCACGCCTAAAAGCATATAAATCAAGTGAACTCCATAACCGTGGTGTACAGGCTGATGAAGACATAATGTATTGCCATTATTGAAGAACATTCATGACGTGGACTTCAAAAAGAAGGATGGAATTCTTAAAGAAGGTATGTGCAGTATATTTGAAATTTTGTGAATGGGAGAGAATACCAACAGCTTGTAGTATGCGATACATGTTATAATGAGGATTGCGATGTATCAGATCACTCTGATGGCAGCAGTGCAAGTGAGAGTATTCAGCAGTGAGTATTTAATTCCAGCCTACACTATAAATGTGCCTAATTATAATGACATCCGTGTTTCATTTTCACAAACAAAAGCTAACTACTGCATACAATGCCCTATTTTAGCCCACCATCAGAATGCTTCAGATGGGACAATTATTGAATGATTCTCGTGTCCACATTTATTGTAATTGGCCTTTACAGCGCACTGCCAAGATATGATAAGCTACATGTCCACACTCAACCAATGAATTATGCTTGTCAAAAAATGATAATAAAAAGCAGGTTGACGAAATATTTTATTATCTCATGGAAGTGCAAAATGATTGCAAAAACAGAGCTTCACATTCCATAGTATAGCTCTAATTGCAAACCTAATGCCTGGCCGTGAGAATGGAACGCGAGTGGCATGCAATAATGGCGTAAATCGAGCGAGAAATGTGCATTAGCCGTAACGGATAGAGTATTATCGAACAGCGAACAAAGCAATAGCAACAGGACCCCTCTACGTACGTACATAAATTGAAGCGATTTGAACCCGGCTACCTGAAGATGTGGCGGTTTTGAGCCCCATAGGGTATCGGACCTCGTAGCATCAGCATGGAACTAGTACAAGGCCCGAAATATGTTTTCCTATAAGTGAAATGGTGTAGTATGAATTATAGAAAATAGGAAGTCTACAGCGTAAACCGTTGGGAAGTTATAGCGATTCAAACGCGATGCATTTTTATTATATCCGTAGAACCATTTTCGCGGAAACTGTTCCATAATAGAAGACTTAATAACTTGCAAAGCATTTTGCTTAATGTATTATCCAAGAAATACGAGTATTTTTTCCCAGGATTATACTGGCCTGATTCCATAAATTGAAGCCAAAGTCGGCTTCTGCCATTGCGTGAAATCTAATAATTATTTCAATTCACAGTTAGATCAGAAATTGCCAGAACATTTCGGCTTCAAACGTATGATTGTGAAAAATTAATGATTGGATTATAAGGTGAATGCTATGCTGGGCACAAAATGTTTTATCATTATACTTGATTTTATTGAATGCTTTTCAATGTAATATAAAATAGCCAGCCCCTATATCAAGTAAATGCCCCACAACAAATCTCAATTGTAGCTTAAGAAACAATGAATACAATACGATATGACTATACATCAGCAAGGTACATTGCATGAACCAAGCAACAAACAATCTGATGCATTTCATATCATCACATGTCGAAAGCGAAGAGACGTCACTTTCATTATATAAACAACTGAATTCATTACTCAACATAAAATGATATGCATTCCTGTAAAGGCAAACATTGTTTCAGATCTGTGATGACACAAAATACACAACAATCAGATAAGGAACTCAAATTTTTAGCACAGAAACATCCACACATTGCCTAATTCTAACAAATGCAATGGTTATCTAACCATCATGCCAGTTTCCTAGTGACAGTATATTGCTGCAGTGTGTATATACCACAGGTACACTTTCTCTTGTACACTTCTCTGTACTGCTCTATGTGATAAATGATGTATTATATTATGCAACGCGCATGCGCATGCTAGTATTTAAGTGTTGCCGCATTGGATTTTGAAAGATTAAAATTGGTACTTTAGCCGAGTTACCAGGCCCGTAGCCAGGTCGGGAAAAGGGGGGGTTCGAAAATAATCAATGTGGACCTAAAGTGGGCGTGGATCACCAAAAGGGGGTGGGTGCGGGAGGGGGATGTGCCCCCTCTAGCGCGAAGCGCGGAAGCTTTTGAAAACATTGATTTTGCAACTGAATGCAAACCAATTTGCAGACACATGTACCATTACAATCATACCGCTTTATAACTCTTCATTGTAATTTAGTAAATATAATTGCCAATGTACATGTACATGTAAGCGCTCATGCATAACTATATTCATAATCCATTTGGGTCGACATTTAGCCCCTTCTATGAGACACCGACAATACTTCTGATCCAATGCTTAGTCATATTAATACATGCATGAAACCCATATAGGCTAGCTAGTATATTATACACACTGCAATGCATGCACAAGTATACATGTATAGTGCATGACAGAGCTAGTGTTCGATTACATGGGCGTTCCTTTCTACATGTATTGAAGTCATATTCATAGTGGATGCACCTTGCTGCGAAGTGATTTCAGGCTCATTAGAATCTGGCGCAACCATTTCACTACATGTAGTTTCGCACTTATCAGAGTGATCACTACATTCGATTTCCTCTTTGGCTGCCGCTGTGGCAGAATTTGTTTCTGTGACTAAAGGATCCGACTGTTGCCCATCGCCCGTTGCCTTTCGTTGTGCAGTTGGTAAGAACACATCAAGCTTCTGGCACAAGGCAGCGGCTCGTTCACGTTCTCTTTTCTTTGCTGGGAGCTACCCGGCATTTTCGATCGGCGCACGCGCGCGAGTATTGCGTATGAATTAAAATTACAGTGTTAATTTTCATTCTATCATAACTAGAACTAAACATGAATCAAGAACATAAATGCGGGAAAGACCAGGACTGGATTGGCCTAGCCGCCCAGGAATCGTCAAATCGCCTTATAGAGTGGCCGGGACCTTTCCACATAATTGGACCTTTTCCCCCTGAGGGGGGGTTCGTTCGAACCCCCCGAACCCCCCCTGGCTACGGGCCTGGTTACTACATAACTGGCGACGAGGGTGTTCATGGCACTCTTTGGAGCGGTTGGAGAATATGTGGAGGGGGAGGAAGACTGGTCACAATACGTCGAAAGGCTTGGGCACTTCTTCGGGGCTAACGGAGTGAGTGATGCAAGTAAGAAGCGCTCAGTTCTTCTTTCCACCATAGGGCCGAAAGCGTACCAGACGCTAGCTAGTCTGGTTGCGCCAGAGACACCGGGAGGCAAGACGTACGATGAACTGATAAAATTGATGGCAGAGCATTTAAGTCCCAAGCCGCCGGTAATAGTCCAGCGGTACAGGTTCCATAGCAGGGTCAGGCAACAAGGCGAGTCTGTAAGTGTGTACGTAACGCAGCTTAAGGAGCTAGCTCGGAAGTGTGAGTTTGGTGATGCCCTTAACGATATGCTGCGAGACAGACTAGTATGTGGCATTAACGACGAGCGAGTGCAAAAGAGACTCTTAGTTAGGTAAATTTGACGTTTGATTCAGCCCTTAAGATTTCCCAAGGTTGCGAAGTGGCATCTGAACGGTGCGCAAAAGAAATACACAGTGGACGCTCTCAGGAGTTGGCCGAACACCAAAACCAACAGGTACATGCTGTAACTCCTGGACGACCTCAGTGGAGAACAGGTCCTGGAACTGGAACCCCGAGGTGTTACAGGTGTCTGCGGAGGGACCACGCTCCTGATAAGTGCCCACATCGAAGTGCTGAGTGTTTTGGGTGTGGCAAAATAGGTCATATCCGGAGGGCGTGTAAACAAGTACAGGCGAAGGCTGGGGGAATGCAGCCATCTCGGCGAGGAGTACAGGTGTTGCAAGAGGAGTCAGAAGACCTAGAGGAGGAAGGAGACAGTACTAACGCACTCCAACAATTGCGTATACAAGGTGTATTATGCAAAATCAATAATGAACCCATTCAATTGCAGGTGTCTATCGATGGAGTATTGGTCACAATGGAGCTAGACACAGGAGCCGCTGTATCTATTGTTTCGGAATCAACATTTCAGCGCCTATGGTCAGGGAAGGTCTTAGAGAGGTCAGGAATTCGGTTGTGTACATATTCTGGTGAGTCATTAAAAGTGATAGGTAAATGGGAAGCAGACGTGAAGTACAATAACCAAACAGATAAATTGTCAGTAATTGTGTTGGAGGGAGCAGGACCATCACTTTTGGGGAGAGACTGGCTACACCGCTTTAGGATTGACTGGAAGTCTTTGTTTGTTATACAGAAGGGTGCGTCATTAGAAAATGTATTGACAAAGTATGAAATGGTGTTTAATGAAGGGCTAGGTACAGTGCTAGGCTATGAAGCAAAACTAGTTATGAAAGAAAATGCAGTACCTCGATTTTGCAAAGCTCGACCAATGCCATATGCCATTAAAGAAAAGATTGAGAAAGAACTGAATAAACTAGTCCAAGAGGGTATATTACAACCAGTTGAACTGTCGGAGTGGGCAGCACCAATTGTTCCTGTGGTTAAGCCTGATCAATCTATTAGAATATGTGGTGACTTCCGGCTAACTGTAAACCAGGCCTTAGAAACTGAACGGTATCCACTGCCAAAAATTGAAGATATATTGGCCTCATTGGCAGGTGGGGAAAGGTTTACCAAGTTAGATTTGAGTAAAGCATATCTGCAGGTCCAACTGGATGAAGCTTCCAGAAAATTTATGGTAATTAATACACATAAAGGATTATTCCAATATACTAGGATGCCTTTTGGGGTGTCATCAGCTCCTAGTATATTTCAGAGGATAATGGACAGTGTACTTCAGGGGATCCCAAAGGTGATTGTGTATATTGATGACATTTTAATAACAGGCAGTACTGACAAAGAACATTTGGAGACACTTGAAAAAGTTCTGTATAAGTTAAAAGAAGTTGGTATTCATCTCAACAAAGATAAATGCTTCTTTTTGCAGGAGTCAGTTGTGTATTTGGGATACAAAATGGTATTCATCCCTTGGCAGAAAAGGTAGAAGCAGTGAAGAATGCACCAGAGCCTAAGAATATAACAGAGTTAAAATCGTATTTGGGGCTTCTGACATACTACTCTCGGTTTCTTCCACGAATGGCAACCATGCTGGCACAATTGTACAGGCTACTGCAGGCTAAGATTCCATGGAATTGGACACAGAAGGAGAAAATGGCCTTTGAGAACTCAAAGAATTTGCTACTGTCTGCCAAGGTACTTGTACATTTTGACCCCAATAAGGAATTGATTTTAGCATGTGATGCTTCATCTTATGGTGTGGGTGCCGTACTGTCCCATAAAATGCCAGATGGTACAGAGCGACCCATTGCATTTGCTTCTCGTACACTGTCTAGTGCAGAAAAAAACTATTCACAACTTGAAAAGGAGGGGCTTGCTTGCATATTTGGTGTAAAGCGGTTTCATTTGTATTTATATGGAAGAAATTTTACAATTGTAACAGATCACAAACCATTGTTGCAGCTATTTGACCCCCAAAGGGGAATCCCTATGCAGGTGTCAGGGAGAATACAAAGGTGGATAATGACTCTAGCAGTGTACAAGTACAAGTTGGTTTTCAAGAAAACTGAAGAGCATGGTAATGCAGATGCATTGAGCCGGCTACCAATGGATGGGAAGCAAATTGAAGAGGAAGAAGAAATACCCACAGAATTGGTCCTACTTTTTGAAAGTCTAAAGGACTCACCAGTAGACTGTTCACAAGTGAAGCATTGGACTAAGAAAGATCCAATCTTGTCACAAGTGTTGCAGTATATATTGGCAGGGTGGCCACTACATCCGCCTTCAGGTGCATCACAGACCCTGTTATCTTTCTGGCAACGTCGAATGGAGCTATCAACTCATGATGGTTGTATCCTTTGGGGTAATCGGGTGGTTGTCCCAGAAAAAGGAAGAAATTATGTATTGCAAGAGTTGCATGGGGGACACCCAGGAATATCTAGAATGAAAAGCTTGTCTAGAACATTTGTATGGTGGCCGGGAATAGATAAAGATATTGAAATGCTGGTTTCCAAATGTCCTCAGTGTCAGGCAGCAAGACCATCACCACCAGTGGCTCCCTTACAACCTTGGAGTTGGCCTACCAGACCATGGGCAAGATTACACATAGATTATGCAGGCCCTGTCGAAGGGCAGATGTTGCTGGTGGTGATTGATGCTCATTCAAAGTGGATCGAAGTGGAGGTCGGGAAAGATGCTACTGCAGAGGCAACTATCCAGCGACTGCGAACAATATTTTCAAGGTTTGGAATACCAGAAACAGTGATGACGGATAATGGGCCATGTTTTTCAAGCAGGGAGTTTCATGACTTCCTTAAAAATAATTGTGTGACACACATTAGGTCAGCACCATATCATCCGTCTTCTAACGGAATGGCAGAAAGGGCTGTGCAAACTGTGAAGCAGGGAGTAAAGAAGATGACAACTGGAACACTCAGAGATAAGTTGGCAAGATTCTTATTTCAGTACAGAATTACCCCCCAGACGACCACTGGTGTCTCTCCTGCTGAACTTCTGTATGGCAGAAGGCTCCGATCCCGTTTAGATGCATTGCATCCAAATTTAGCGGAAAGAGTGGAAAGGAGGCAGCAGGGACAAAAGGCAGCACACAATACCAATGCAGTTGAAAGGAGTTTTCAAGAACAAGAAAGCGTATATGTGAAATATTATGCGCGGGGGGGCAGATGGAAATGGGTGCCTGGGAAAATCACAAAATGCAAGGGGCCATTATCGTTTGATGTGGTGTTAGAAAATGGGATTGTGTGCAGAAGACACCAAGATCAACTAAGGAAGCGAGCAGGCGAGGCTGATGATACGTGGATGGGAGACAGATTATCGACTGATGTGGCTGCAGAAGTTCCAGAGCTCAATAATGGAGCACAAGATGAGCAAGAGGAAGATGCCAATAATTCAGTGGTGGGCGATGAGCCTGAGGTTGACGAAGAAATAGATCAAGAAGCCCGCCCACCAGTCATCGTGCAACAAGCAGACCAGACCGAAGATATCCCAGCAGGAACAGACGGCAGCCTGAACGGTATCAAGCAGGGTTTTCTTGAGAAGGAAGAAAGATGTGATAACTGATGTATTATATTATGCAACGCGCATGCGCATGCTAGTATTTAAGTGTTGCCGCATTGGATTTTGAAAGATTAAAATTGGTACTTTAGCCGAGTTACTACACTCTATATCAAGTTTTGATAAATAGTGGCTATTCTACTATGATAACAAGTAGCCAAAATAAGATAAGTTCTAGTTTTAAAAAAAGGTATAAAACACACCGTGAGCAGCATAGCATGTATTGCTGTTGTAATTAATGTAATGAGTAAACTAGTTTATAAGACATTACATATGGATCGCCTCTACCATGGTAAATTGGATTATTTGCAACTATTTCCACATAAGATACTTTTAATTTGCTGTTAGCAACAACCATAGCCACAGGGAAAGTGTGCAAATATAGATTAGCTCCTTTGCAAAACCATACACTAAAGAGAATCACAAGTGTGTGCAAATATCTCTAATACTGAATGTATGTCTCGACAGTTAATCCCACAACCTAGTGTCCTCATTAAAACTTTCTTTCCAGTGATTCTAAAAACTTCAAATCCGCTAAAGCAGTAGACTTGATATCAGGGAGTGATGTTTTACATTTCTATGGGGCAAAAATGAAATGCATCATTTCAGTAATACAGGTATTATTGCACTGTGGTAAGGTTTGTTATTTTCACATGCATATCAAATGTAACAAGTTCTACACAGTGCTCACTATTGGATTAGAAGATGACCAATTTTCATAAATCTTCTTTATCCTGCCCCAAACCTAAAGTGTTTAAAAGCATACTAAAAACGTTAAACATGAAGCAAATGATGGCTATTACCTTTTCATCTCTCAAGACATAGCAAATGAATATAAATAACCCCTATTGGTACACATCTGAAACTTCATTATGAGACAGTGCACAATTACTTACCTGCACGGAGTTTAGTATTGTAAATAGCCAAGTAAATATCAATGTGTATTGGTTTATAGAAAGCAATCCAAATATCCAAGTGCCTCCAAGTATGGGTAGCAGAAGGATGGTGCTTTTTAAGAAAGATCTAGCCATTGGCTGGAATAATAATAAATTTTGAGCGCAACAAAAAACTTACATAACTGTGCTTGCATTATCCTTGAAATTCTTGGGATGACGAGTTGAGTTTTGCCTGCCCTTCCTACTTATCACCACCAACACCATTATCAGGAATATGATATTGATCTGTTGTGCATGCATGTGTTGAGAGTTTACAAAAACAGTGAGTGATGTACTCACCAACATG
This sequence comes from Ephydatia muelleri, assembly GCA_013339895.1. Lineage (NCBI taxonomy): Eukaryota > Metazoa > Porifera > Demospongiae > Spongillida > Spongillidae > Ephydatia > Ephydatia muelleri. The sequence goes on from JABACO010000010.1 coordinate 1,601,105, forward strand.
ATGATTATGACGGGAACTGCAAACACCCATATAGTGCCTTTGTCTGTAGACATCCAGCAACTATTTCATAAGAAAAAAAATCAATACTGAATTATCAAGTAGTGTTCTGATCGAAGTTTAAAGATCTAGCCAGCAAAAAAAAAAAAAAAGCATGCATGCACCAAAGACAGCAAATTGCTTACATCAGGCAGATGTGACTATGAATGTATCGGAAATTATTTGTGACCAATGTATAATATTTAGCATGAAGTAAATATGGAAGGTTGAGGGCCCAGAGGATGCTTTCACACATTCATCATTTATCACATGGTGTTCAATTTTTTGGCTGGCGTAAATGAACTGTGCAATCAATTGAGTGAGTGAATGAGATCAAATGTGAAATTGAAGGAGTATGAAAACTACACATTACCATCATAAAGATGTATTACAATAAGTAATAAGAAATGATCATAACTTCATTTTGCACAATGATGCAATTGTAGCTTACTATGAGATGGTGTTATCATCCTTGTTCCTCACCACATAATAATCACTTCGTGCTGCTAATCCAATGAACACAAACAGCAAAGGGGTCACTAAACCAGGATTATGTCATACCAAGTTAGCAAGATTGTTACAAACAAATCCCTTACTCCATCCAAGAAGGAGAAAGAACCACCACCTTTTCTTTAGGGAACTGAACATCACCACCAACATGAGGTACAACATGACACCTTCACACAGCATCCAGCAGAATGCAGAGAGACAAAAGTACTGAAGGAGACCTGCAACAACCTTGCATGCAGTCTAACCAAGCCATCAATCGTTAGTGGATAAGATAGATTACTCTATGCAGAGGATGGGTTACACACAGTGTACCTCATTATGCTTAGCACTTTCAACTCCAGCAACAAAAACTAGGAAGGCTAGGAATAGTGCAATAGCCAAATTCAAGTGCACAAAGTTATGTGGCTTTTCAAATAGTTGCTTTCTATAAAATGGAAAACAAAGTTATATACATATGCTGTTTTCATTGTATTCATCTATATAGGTTTGTTACCTTAAGGACAAGAAGAAGATGATAGTTGCTAGTAGACTAACCATTGAGATGCCACACCCAACATATGATATGATCGTAAGAGCTTTACTGTCAGGCTGAACAAAAGAATACAATCAGCATGACAGTACCCATTGAAATCAACCTACAAATGTTTTAACTGCCAACAGTACTGCAAAGCTGGTTAGATGGGTAGAGTAACACTGAGCAACTGAGCCATTAGATGTGGGTGATTTCATTCCTTCTGATGACCAGTAGCTGTGAGCAATTATGTGTGTAACTGGAGAGCTGCAAATATAAAACGTACGAATTTTCGAAGTCCCAGAAAGTGCATTGGTATTGGGTAGAAACCTGTGCATATATGTACTTTTAGTAAGAGCTCCATGTATATTTCACAAAGACCTGCATAGAGATTCATTTGCACTTACATTCGTTTTGATATTTACTCTAAAATTGATTGATACTGGTCTTGTTTTTAGGGCCAATGATGCAAAGCCATCGTCTTTAGCAACAGCCACTTGGCTTGACAAGATGATTGAAACAGGTTCACTGAAGCTGTGCAAGAATTCCATCAAGATTGTAGCATGTATTAATGTTTTGTATGAAAATTGGCTGACATTAACATGTAAGCATTTTAACATACATAGATCCATTGTTGCTGGGCAGAAACATGTTGATGTTTTTGATTATCATGTTAGCCACTGGTATAGGTGAGGTGGCTGTAGAGAATGAGGTGCATTAGGTTGCACTCACAATGTCTTTTTACTGCATACAGTTCCTTGCCCTTTCCAAAAGAAATGCACCAGGGATTACTATTCTGGCATCATCAGCAAGAAACGATGCATTTTCAAATAAAGTACCAGTGCCATCTGGAAACACTATATCACTCTGATTTGATTTGGTCTCTACTTTGGATGCTTGAAGCACTACCAGGAAAATAACAGTAAGACCAACACATGTGGGTCGTGTTGCACATACCAATGGATGATCTTGACAGTGTCATCTTTTTGGTGGTATTGATTGCAGATGCCACGTAGATTCCATAAGTTTCACTGCTGTTCAGGAGCAGTGAACTTGCTTTAGGATCAACATTTTTCAGGATCTGCCATCCCACTAGATTTGATTCATGCAACAGATTGTTGACCACATCCAAAAAAATCTACCGGTTACAATAATAAGAAATCAGGAACGCGTAATCCTTGAACACTACTGAAAAACTACTTACAAAAGTGTCTTCTATGCTTCCATGTTGATGAATATTTTTTACAAACAAATTTGAAACTACTGAAATGATATAGGCACTGTCTTTTAGATCCAGAGGCAATAAAGATGTGATATTAAGTTGTGTTTGAACGAACAAATCTTTCAATACTTCAAGGCTTTGTGCCATGTCCAGATTTGGAATTGAAACCTGACATGTTTAGGTGTGTGTGGCATGGATATATAATATATGACTATAAGAATTTTACTATGAAGAACATAAATGCTTTATCATTAAAGTGCCTAGAAATTTATAAATGTAGTCACATTCAAGAAAAGAAGTAAAAAGAATGATGCCATTGCATAAACAGAAAATTTTTGTATAAGCTCTAGTTGAGCACATGCATATAGTACCTGTTGTGCCAAATATTTGACTAAGTAGCTTTCACATTCAGTTACATCGGTAGGCCCCCAGTCACCGATATCAGAACATAACCGGTGGGTGTTACCTATGTCATTTAAACAAGATGGAATTTGTGGCCGCACATGCTATCATCTTACCTGATACTTGAACAATTCCTCCATTAGGGCATGGTTGAACATATGTGAAGTTAAGGGGAGCTCTGGGCCATTGCAGATTCCACACTGTGTCAAACACCGGCATGCACCCATCTAAAAGGTGTACATATGAAGGACGTGCTGGTAGTTAATTTATTGTCTTAACTATGGAGCTGTGTAAAGTTATCATTTCAAGCATACATTATTTATTGAGGTGGGACACAAGTGCATTATGCATGCATACTTAGAATGGTCTGCATCATATTTGTATACCACATGCAGCTATTCTCATCCTGCATCATCACCACAGCGAAACATTAAGAGATGGAAGATATCAATCCCTGTGTCAACCAGTAATATCAATATTATTAATTAAACAAATTATAATCTGAAGAAGTCTTCAGTATCCCTATTCAAACTATTTTACAGCCTCACTGCCATCGTTGGCGTATGGACACCCTTATAATGATTTACACCAATCCTACTGGTCAAAGTAGATGTGCGTTACAAACATGTCTGCTTCTGCTCTTCAACCACATTCTTGATTCTGAACACTGGTGTGGTGGCCCTTCAGAAGTAACTGCTATGGCATATTGACACAGTCACCATGGCCTTGTGCAATTCCAAGATCGCTGCTTTGGTTCATCGCTGGCCATTTTTATTAATTATGTGAATGAGATGCATTGCTTAATACTTGCAGATTCAGCTATTAGACCGACTACTGTTTGCATTCTTTTAAAGCAGTCTCGATTTTCAGGAAGGGATTAATTGAGGTGAGAGGTTCAATATGTTAAGCTTCTTCAAAAAAAGTGAATGTATGACTTGGGTAACAACTACTGCACTTTCAGGGTGGCTCTGCTGTAGAGCACGCAACATAATTAATGCTACAATCTGCTTTGCATGTAGCACTCGAAGGTTTCTGGGGAATTAATTACACTTTGTGTTTTAATTTTTGTACACTATAAAAATCCAATATTAACAAAAGGGCTAATTTATTGTAGTCTTTAAATTGCATTTGATATTTTATGCTGTGCAAGTTCTTGTAGTTATGGTGCAGTGCTGCAATTTAAAACTGGTTGTAGTATTTTGTTTTATATAATGAAGAGTTGGAGGTTTAGAAGGTGCCTACAATGAGTAGTGATTGTGTTGCAAAGGTCAACTGCCTCAGTTGTGGTTAAACGCATGCTATTTGAGGTAAATGTTCAGTGCAAGCAGGCAATACATCCACGCATACATAATGTATTCAGTAATAATATCTAATATCTTTACAAAGCCAAATAATTACAATTATAATTTTATCAGGTGATGTGATTAAATTTTAAACTATTAATGTAGGCATATCTAGTAGTAAGTTGTACTTTACACTATGAATCTACCCTGGACTGATTTAACGTTTTTGTTCTATGTATGAATTTAGTTTCATGCAAGAAAAACTGCTTTAAATTAAACCACTGAATCACAGCTTTTCAATTAAACGTATAAATATGACCTCATACATATGGGGTCGTTTCTGAAGAAAGGGATCTAACTCAGAGATTATAAAATTTCCAGTAAGCACAATAGAAACGTAACACTTGCGTTGAAATGTATGGGTAATTACAACTTCAGAGCCTCACAACTCCATGACAGATCTCTGATTCTCAGTGCAATGAGTAGACAACATTTCAGGCTTTTAGAATATCAAAAGGTGTTGAAAAAACATGGGTTAGGTCCTTTCTCGTGGAAACGATCCCATGTATCAATTTATAACAAGTTTTGATAGTACTAGAAGTGTTGTACCATTTCTTATTAATCAGATCGTCTGTCATAACAAGTTTTAAATTGCTATTCTAGCCAAAGTTCTAAAATTGGTGTCATAAATAACTCCTCCTTAACAATGGGGCACCCTGTTAAGTGCCAATATCATGTACAAATTTTGAATTAGAATCCTAGTGTATAGTTCATTGAGTATTTATTCAATTATCATGCATCATGAATTCAAGCACTTACGGTTCTTCATGTCAATTACCTTTCAATGTATTATTGCATACATCTCTTTGTATTCCTTCCATAGGTGGATTGAAGATGTAAGGGCAGTTGTCTTTCATACAGTATGGGGAGTCAGTACAGTTTAACGGGTTGTTGGGAATTCCATCAAGGTCAGAGTCAACAGTGCAGAGTTGGCCATCTCCAACAAATGGAGGTAAGCACTATTAAAAATATAATAAGCTGTATCAATACAATTTGACATCAGTAATGCTCATTCTTGATTACTAGATCACATTTACATGTTTTGAGATTGTGCTAATTTTGAATGCTCATGCATAATCATAGGGCTGTGCTTGCAGATAGAGAATAATAATCGATATTATAGCTAAGCATGGAATGAAGGTGCTGAATTACAGAGTGTTTATCAAGATATCGTTGCTCAAAGATAATCATGCACAACTGGTATTGCATGCTGCTTGCATTTACCTGACATTGTGTAGAGTTTTCGCAACTGCAAGGACTTGATTGCACATCAGAACACAAATAAAATACATTTCCAGGGTTTATTGTACAATTACATGGATCTGAAAAAAGAAAGTTACATAATCATTTGAATATAAGTTTCAATTTACCTGATGGCCATATAACAGCATACGATAAGGTAATTGATGATATTACTTGGCGCTTCCCTCTGGCAGCACTAACGACTGTGCTCAACATTTCATCACTATAATACGTTGATATCAAAACTACAAAGAGAGATAACCCAGACTCTGAAATGAATCCTGTTGAAGAAGAAATATTGACTATGCTGTAGGTAATGTTCATATCAGTAAGCCTCATTAAGAAACCCTGTATGTTGCAAGATGAAAATTAATGCACGTATAAACAAGTTGTTGCCAAACCTGTTGTTGTAGTGCAACCTCATCCAGTATGGAGGACCAAACCATCATGAAAGGGGTTTTAACTTTTGATTGTAATGTACATGTAGTGAAGTCTACCACATCCCACCTCCCTGACGGCAAGCACCGTCGAGACATCTGAGTTGCCTTGCTGTTGTAATTCAAAAGGCATGGATAGGTAGGGGTAGGCAGTGCACCACAATTAAATACAACGATTTGAATCACAAAAATATTGGTTTATGCCATGTACCTGAATTTAGGATCAGCATTGTTGCAAGGCATCTGTACTGTTTGGTTTTCATATGTAGCCTTCCAGATTACCCCAGCAGCATATGTTAAGGGGCATGCTTGTTAGGAAATAAATAAAGCAATCATAAATGCTAGTACAGTCTCATCTGCTTAAAGACACAGTTTGAGGTTCTACAATTATAGTATTATTTCTGCAAACACTACATACATATATGCCTTGGTTTTTAACAGCAATTGTATTGATTGAAAACCTGTAGCCAAAACATTATTTTCATTTAGCAATGTTACTGCATCTGGACATCAACATGGAAATGTAAGTAAGAAATCCATATCTTGGTTGTATTCAATGTAGCAGTTGATGTCATAGCTATAGATGTGTCAACAAAAAAAAAAAAAAGATACAAAATTCATTGTGGCATTGTTACTATGTGGTCTATACAAGTCAATTTAAATGCAAAGCTGGTCTGTGGGAGGAATTTAGCACAACAAGTGGGACTCCGAATTTGGAAAAACCACTTCCAAAGTTGCACACTCAAGCTCTGTAGTGACTTTAGGGTGTAAACAAGCTATCCAGGTTTTGGCAACTCTCCCTGATTAACGTACTGTTGTCATCAATGATGGTGACTTGAGCACTTATAGGAGCAATGGTGACCCTGCTAGAAGGAGATATCAGGGATAGTTCTACTGAAAAGACCTTGTCATCTTCAGCTAGGTCATTCACAATGATGGAAACATTCACAGTTAGCTCGTGGATAGAAAAATTCATGGCAGGAAGGTCAGAATCAATAGATCTGTAGTTTGTAGAGGCTAAAAGAGGAAACATTTATCACTAACAGATTTTAATATAAAGTATGCAAGCTAACTAACCAATTGCAGAACCATCTCTGGTTTTAACATGAAGGAGAACTGTTCGACCGAGTGTTCCCTGAAGTACCTGTATTTTCACTGGTAAGCGGCCCTGATTCTGGTGTTTTGAAATCTGGTAGCTTCCATGCTCAAAACCAATTGTGACATCTGGAGAGAATGATGTAAAATCAATACATAAACCATCATTACAACCTACTGTTGTCATCAATGATGGTGACTTGAGCACTTATAGGAGCAATGGTGACCCTGCTAGAAGGAGATATCAGGGATAGTTCTACTGAAAAGACCTTGTCATCTTCAGCTAGGTCATTCACAATGATGGAAACATTCACAGTTAGCTTGTGGATAGAAAAATTCATGGCAGGAAGGTCAGAATCAATAGATCTGTAGTTTGTAGAGGCTAAAAGAGGAAACATTTATCACTAACAGATTTTAATATAAAGTATGCAAGCTAACTAACCAATTGCAGAACCATCTCTGGTTTTAACATGAAGGAGAACTGTTCGACCGAGTGTTCCCTGAAGTACCTGTATTTTCACTGGTAAGCGGCCCTGATTCTGGTGTTTTGAAATCTGGTAGCTTCCATGCTCAAAACCAATTGTGACATCTGGAGAGAATGATGTAAAATCAATACATAAACCATCATTACAACCTACTGTTGTCGTCAATGATGGTGACTTGAGCACTTATAGGAGCAATGGTGACCCTGCTAGAAGGAGATATCAGGGATAGTTCTACTGAAAAGACCTTGTCATCTTCAGCTAGGTCATTCACAACAATGGAAACATCCACAGTTAGCTCGTGGACAGAAAAATTCATGGCAGGAAGGTCAGAATCAATAGATATGTAGTTTGTAGAGGCTAAAGAAGAAACATTTATCACTAACAGATTTTAATATAAAGTATGCAAGCTAACTAACCAATTGCAGAACCATCTCTGGTTTTAACATGGAGGAGAACTGTTTGATTGAGTGTTCCCTGAAGTACCTGTATTTTCACTGGTAAGCGTCCCTGATTCTGGTGCTTTGAAATCTGGTAGCTTTGCTTTTCATAACCAATAATGACACCTGTAGGGCAATGCAAGAGTGTATGCAATGGTTTTGTTTATTGTGATTGGGAAGCTGTGTTGATGACATCATCTCACTGTTAGTGTCAATAATGGTGATGAGTGTGGTTGCCGGGGCAATGGTCACAAGACCAGAAGGAGACACAGCAAGTAATTGGGCCGAAAAGCTCTCGTTGTCTTCTGCGAGGCCATCATCCACTAAGGGAACATCCACATTGATGCTAAGTGTGGATTCGTTGTAAACCAGTATTTTGTCAGTTTCAGTGTAATCATCAGGTCCTATATAGTGGGGAGAATGGGATTGGAACAGTTCTATTACATCTAGGTGACAGCATGCTTACCAACAGCTGAACCACGTATTGTACTGAACTGTACCGCCACTGATTTCTTCAGCCGTCCCTGAAGCACTCTCACTGATACACGTGCATATCTCTGGTTCTCCAAGAAACTGTAACCAGTCTGGTTGAAACCAATGGTGACCCCTGGATTGGAAGAGTAGAGAAGAGTGTGGGTGGGAGGTGTATGTGATAAGGAGAGGTTGTCATAGTGATAAGGTGATGTAGTAATATGGTGATAAGGTGTAAGTGCTGCATGGAACCATCGATCATCTCACCACTCATACACCACTACCTTAGCAACACTACCTTAGCAACACCAACATTGCTTTCTTCTGCAACAATGTTACCATATAACTGGAACTTTCAACCCCATTTTTCACCTTTTAAAATTTCACTATGATTCATTTTTTCCAAAAAAATGTTCTAATGATTGGACTGTCTAAAAAAATTGTATGTTTAATTTTCGTCGTATGGGATTTAACAATCCCTTGTAGGTCAGTCCTCCCTCCTCCCCCAACCCTGTAGGCAGTCCTCCCTCCTCCCCCTTCCCTGTAGGCAGTCCTCCCTCTTCCTCTATATATGGGTCTGGCTTTGTGTTGACAATGGGATAGAAGACTCACAGTGACAGCTTTCATGCATTCCAACCTGCACTCCAATTAGTGTGTTGTCAGACATGCTGAAAGCAAAGTGCATTCCATCTATCCACCATGCACACACACACATGCACACACACATGCACACACACATATGCACACACATGCACAAACACACATGCACACACACACATGCACACACACACATGCACACACATGCACACATGCACACACATGCACACACATGCACACACATGCACACACATGCACACACATGCACACACATGCACACACATGCACACACATGCACACACATGCACACACATGCACACACACATGCACACACATGCACACACACACATGCACACACATGCACACACACATGCACACACACACATGCACACACATGCACACACATGCACACACACATGCACACACACACATGTACCACATGCACATGCACACGCACACGCACACACACATGCATACACACATGTACACACACATGCACACACACACATGCACACACACATGCACACACACATGCACACACACACAAGTACACACATGTTTACCACCAAGCATATACACACTTATGTGCACATACACCAAGGTACCACAGAAACGCACAACCAGAAAACATTACCATTGATGTCATCAATAATAGTTGCTGTTGTCTTGGCAGGACTTAGTGTCACAAACTGCTCATAGCCAGCAGCAGACTGGAGTGCCAGATTGGCCTGGAAGCTTATGTCATCCTCATAGTAACCATTGTTTATGATCCTCACGGCAACAGGAATATATGCAGTGTTTTCATGGAAGGACAGCAGTTGAGCTGTCTGATTGTAGTCTTGACCAGCTGAAAGATTGAGATCAACGTGTGTGCATATGTAAGAGTGTACCAACGATTGTGGAGGTGTGGTTTGTGCAATGTGTAGTCTATGAAGGTGATAAAAGCATGTAGGCAACTCAATAACAAAACTTGGACATCAGTAATTAATCTGTGAAATCATCATCTTTATCACCCTATTAGATTAAGTCAATACACCACTATCAGTATACTACCAGTATATCACCAGTACGCCTCAGTATATTTTCAGTACACTACACATTTACCAAGTGCAGTTCCATCTCCAGTGGAGAACATCACTCCAACACTGGCTCCCTGTATAGTGACGCCTCCCAATATGGACACACCGAAGGTCACATAAGAATCTGACTTGTTCACAGCGTATTGGATTGGATCGAATCCAATGGTGAGAGCTGCAAAGGGAAGTGTATGATTAGGACTGATGCCATCCAACCAAGCCTCATCCATATGGTAAGGTCTGTGCAATATGCACAAGGGGGCATAGTTTTCTTGTTGTTTTGTGTTTTGAGCACTTAACACTTTTACCACCACATTAATAAAACACAAAGTTAATAAAGTGATCCAAGACTAGGGTAGCCTCACAGATCTGCAAAAGTTAGTATAAATTAAATATAATGATTCAGAATTTGGACTAGTCCATTGGTGACCTCCTCCCTCCCCTTTACCCCCCTCCCTCCACCTCTCTAACTAGTGTTGTCCAAGATGGTAACCATGGTGACATTGGGAGATATTATCACTGGTGCTTGTTGCCCAATCAAGGTGAGGGAGTATGTGAACGTCTGGTTTCCTTCAAAGTACACATCAGCGAGTGCATTGATGCTGAAGCAGATTGTCCTGTTCATGTTGTCAAATGGTCCAAGGATTGGACCACTGGATGTGAATATGTCAGAGGCATCTAAAGGAGAGAATGTTTATTGCAATATGGATAAAGTTATTCCCAACGCATTATACTGTCCCCATACAGACGTGCATGAGCTGTGGGATGATGACTTGATGAATAGTTATATCTTACACATCATTATGGTGGAAGAAAGTATTTTATGAGGCAGATTTTACATATCTCCAAAAGTCACTCTAAAAGTATTAATTTAAGCTGTTTCTAAATTAGAGCGCTCAAAAGTTTATTTAATAACCTACAGTAGACATCAATCCACTTTCATTGGTATACATAGAAATGCCATGAAGAGAGGCAATTGACATCACTCTGAGTATTAATGGAATAAACTGGGTACAAGGGTTCTGCCTTGTAATGTTATCATATTCATCCTCACTATATGTGAGCGCACCACACATTACTGATACTACACACACACACATGCACACACAGTCAGACACACACACACATGCATACACACACATGCACACACACACATACACCCACACGCCACACACACACAACACACACACACACACACAAACACACACACACACACAAACACACAAACACACACACACACACACACACACAAACACACACACACACACACACACACACACACCTGCAGTATCAGGGACTAGTTCCACCATGACATTGAAGCTTAGTCGCATAGTTAACTCTGGAGGAGGGTATGTGACAGCTACACACTCAATGAAGTCTTCTCCTTCAGTCACAACTGTTCCTCCATTAACAAACCCAACAATGGCCACTGCACAAGAAAAAGAAGTGGCCATTATAAAACTGATCATGTCATCACAGGACAAACCAACCTTTGTTATCCAAGATCAACAGTAGTGTGGTGGGATTGTGTGGGGCACTATATGAGGGTGTATTTGCTACTTGGGTAGAAACAAGCATGGCCTTTAAAGTCCCCGTCAGTCCAGCATCATAAATGTTTACACCAATAGAGACAGATTGCTGATCTGGTGTTATGGTAAACGTCCGCACTGCATCAGGGCCAATGTTATAGTCCACGCCAAACATGGCTTGATTGTCCACTGCATTGGGTTGAGCAATAACCGTGACACTGAATGTCTGTTCAGATACCACTCCATCATCCTTGACCAGCTTCACTGTATCAGAGTAAAAGTTTTGCTGCCTCTTTGTAAAGGTGTATGTATCAGCTCCAAAGCCAATGGCGATGGCTGGAGAGAGAGCAGTGGAAACATTTCAGCTCAGAGGAGTGGACATGCCATGTTGCATGGCAACATTCTAAATACATATATTTGGTGCGAAATCGTTGATGCTATAATAGATGGGATGTGTGTTCCAAGTAATATTCAACATGTAATGATACATTCCACTCATTGTGTGGTCAAAGTAATGTTACACACACAGAAGAACAGTGTTCAAAAGCAACATCATTACTTGAAAATAAAAACTCTCTATATATTCAATCACCCAACCTGGTCTATTTGAATTGCCTCAAATTAATGAGTGTGCACTTCTCTTCACATGTGCCAATGTGTTATTTATCCATCTGTATAGTCCCCAGGCCAAAATGCAATAGCTGAGAGAAGCATATTTGTTCATTGTAAAAGGAGTAATCCACTTTTTAATGATGAAACACGAAGATATTATATACCACTTTTGAATGGATGGAAATTGTATTGACACAGACTACCAGCCCTATAGGGACACAATGTATGTACATGTCTCATGGCCTCACGAGCTGTTCAATGAATAGGTCAAAAATGCATGTGCAGAGAACACATTCAGTGAGTCTGAAAATGTGTGTGTGTGTGTGTGTGTGTGTGTGTGTTTGTGTGTGTAACATCATTATTAGAGATGACTATTGTTTTTTCCACATGTATAACAGTGTGCAAGTGTCACGTGTCTTTGTGTGTGTTGTATGCAAGTGCACTGTGCATGTGTTGTGCGCAAGAATATATGCAATAAGCTGGTCAATGGAATAGATTGATGCAATGAGATTTTGTACAGGTACATGTGCATGTGCATACATATGTGTCAGCCAGCATGAGGGCATGCTCATGTACTCTGTGTGAGGTGAAAACAAGAGACAGTAGTCACTGGAAGTGGTGCATACAGTTCCACATAGGAAAAAGGCCTGAAGTACGGCATGTTGCATCGAGTTATCCTTTGCTATAGGTATGTGCATGCAAGTGTGCAATGTATGTCCAGAGAAACAATCCTATGGGACACTACATGAAGCTACATGTACATGTACCTACGTAGAGTGTAGTCATTTTTCTAGTGAGGGATTTATGTTATGTAGAGGTTTGAACTGGTGAAACGTTTCTTTTGCACTCATACACTGCTTGCATAATTTACAGTGCAATACATTGTCTAGCACAAAACAGTATTGCCTCTGCAACTGACTTTAATATTGATCTATTGTGTGCAAAATTTTGTGCCTTTGTTTTGTCAATCAGGGCTGCTATATTTGTCTCAGGCTTTTCTTTAGACATCTATTTAGCATCTGCCAACAACATTGCCTCTTGATGATACTGAGCAAGCTCATGATTGCTACACTTTTCATATTTCTTGTGCCATGCACAAAAAGGGCTATTTACAAACTTTCCTTTACTTGTGTGGTTAGTGCAGAAAAGAACACAAGGGATGCAAAAGACACCACCTTTGATTTTACTACAGACCATCCAAAGGTACTCTTTTAGCCAGCATATCAGATTACACCCTCCATTGTATGTAGAAGAAAAGACATATGTAGTGTTCACGTGTATAAAGTGGCAAAGTGTACACTGTATATGTACTATTAGAGGTCCAGTCCTATGGGGTCAGGATGTGTGTTCAAAGGACCAACACAATGCAGTAAAAGGACCCACCCTATGGGTCATGTGCAAAGGACCAACTAATCCAATGGGAATACACCTATGGGGACATGATGCATGTACAGAGGACCAATCCTATGGGACAGTGCATGTAGCTACACGTCCCTATGTACAGTCTCAAGTGGCTCTATATCATGTACGAGGACCAGGAACTCAATACGCACAAAGAGTAGTTGTCAAATGGAATACTTCTACAGAGCATACGTGCAACAATACACAGATAAAATCAGTGGCCTGCAAGCATGCACAACAGCAGTCCAATTGAATAGAATGCATGTGTATGTCACATGTTTGTGTGCTTGTGTTCCATCATAATTGACACAAGTATAACCATCTGGATTGTTGTGTAATTGAGTGTGTGAGAATATGTCATGCGATGGTGTACAGGTCTATCTATGTAACAATGTAAATGTGTGTGCAGATGTGAGCCAGATGAGCGCATGTTTATGTACTATGTGTGAGCTGAAAATCGTGTAAAGAAATTACAGCCCGAAATCATTGCAATCATAGCCGAGTGGGCGAGGCAGGAATAAGACGAGAATTTAAGCAAGGATTATGGCAAATTGGAAAGCTTTATTTACACGACTAGAAGATTGCGAGTGCGTATAACAAATAACCTTACGCTTGCCATGTTAAATACTGCCATGGGAGGTGCAACCATTTGAATTCACTTGGATCCATTAATTTGGTACAATCGTCTTGCAAAGTGAGAAGTCCTCTTCTTTTTTCTCTTAATCTACCCACATAAACTCACAGCCTGGGTGAGGCAAAAACAGTTACAGACGGCTAGCTGAGAGGCTAGCTTAGTTTAAGGGAGAGAATGGGTGGAGAATGGGTGGAGAACAGGAGAAACAAAGAAGTTATTGTGGATTGGGAGAATGGAACGTGGGTTGCATGCAATAATGGCACAAATCGAGCAGAAATGTACATGCAATTTGCACAGCTGTATCTCCATAATGGATAAAATAAAAAATTAACAAATAAATCAATGGTCTCTATGTACACATTGAATTTCAAGCAATTTGAACACTCCCATCTGAAGATGTAGTGGTTTGAACCTGATGGGGTATTGCAACGTCGGCATTGTGCTTGTGCAAGGCACCAAAATATATTTTCACATAGAGAAATGGTGTAGTAAAATGTGTTTAAAATAGAAAGTTGATAGCGGTAGCCATTGGTAAGTTATAGCAATAGTATTTGAATTATATAAATCGTAGAAAATTCCATATATATTTTTACTATTAAATGAATGATAAATATATAGTTTTTTTTTTAATCAACATGGGCACACATGTGTGCTTGTGTATTCTTTGGTTTGTGTATAGACGACATGGGTATGAGACCAGTAGACCCCTCTGTATATAGACATGGGTATGAGACCAGTAGACCCCTCTGCGTATAGACATGGGTATGAGACCAGTAGACCACTTTGCGTATAGACATGGGTATGAGACCGGTAGACCCCTCTTTATGCCTTTTTACGGTACACACGCTGTGTGGCTATGCTTGCAGCTGATTGCAAGCACAACTGCAAGGACCATAGCATCCCCAGTAACCAAATATACAGATCAAGTACACAACACCATAAGCACACGTACATAAGCACACGATTATTGACTAATTATGAGATTGAGATTGAGTAATAACCATTCCAAAATGTTGCACACATCAATCACTAACACCTGGTATGTATGTGTTCCATACACATGCTGTGGGATCACATTGCTAACTGAAAAATGCCTGCACTTACGGTCATTATCAACAATCCTAATCACTGTGGAGGGAGGCTTAATGATCACATTTCCAGAAGCATTCACGGAAGGGTCCGCAAGTTGCACTATGCAAATGAACTGCTGTTCGGCCTCATTGATCAGATCATTCAAAATGGCAACATTAGGACTGAGTTCAGTTTGTGAGGAGGTGAATATGAGATGTAGGATTGACATATCAAAATCCTTATGACCATTTGGTATGTCTGAAACAACAAGAACATAATCGTTAACTCTTTGCATTCAATAACCAAACCTTCACATACATTGGGCAGGATTAGTCAGGTCAGCAAATGTAATGCCTTCTGGAAGTGGAATGCCCAGAGGTCTGAATTGATCAACTGTCAGTGGTACCACCTGAACTGAAAGTGGTTGGGCAATGGTTTTATCTTTGGCCAGCTTAATTTTGGGATACTGGTCTGGAGGAGACGCCCCTTCGGTCACACTGTAATCTGGTTCTCGAAATCCAATGGTGACAACTGGAGTGGCAATGCAAGCGGTTGAGTACACGATCGCTCACGTGACCACGTCCCACCTACCGTCTGCATCCAGTATTACGGCGTTGAAAGGAAGAACAAATTCATTGGAACCATCAACTGTGGCAGAGACAGCAACCGACAACGGAGGCTGTAAAGCAATGTTATCCTGAATAATATTGAGTGTAAATTGTAGTCTGGCTGCTGCACTGTTCAGAACGCCAGTAGTGAAGGATTTGATGTATCGATTATCTACAGTAGAGCAAGCATGAAGAGTTGTGCATAAAATCAAAGCGAAAAACCTACTGTCCGGGACACTGAAAGAAACAGAGTGTGTTCCACTGAACGTTCCGTTCATAAATCCGAAGTATCCGGTGAGCTGCGACCCTTCCTTCTGGTATACGGTGGTGGACGGTGCGGTGGAGTTGGTGAATTGAAACTCAAAGAACCCGTATACTGTAGCAGAGACGCGGGCTCAAGCACAGCGAAAGCACGAAGTATATCCAAAACTTACCGACACAAGGCGTGCATGCTGTTGATGTGTTATTTTTGTACGATATTCCTCCTCTGTTCAGACAACACTGTCCCGCTGGTCGGGTTCCCGTTAGGGTCACACTGGTGGATGTGCACGCGGTGCTAGAAGTGTAGCACGTCACCGTCTGTGAGGCCACCACTGCGAGGAAGAAACGAAGTGAGGGACGTACATATGATCATAACCTGCACACTGCGGCAGCCGTGTGAAGGTGCACGTTGCAACGTACGTACATTGGACACCCACTGCAGCGATGAATGCAAAACATGCTACTTCCGCTGCTCGTTGACGGAACATTGCGAGGCGTCTTCACCCAGGCTAGCTGCCGGAAATCAATTATTTTTTTAATTAATGAGAACTTTGTAACCATGTGCTATATTGTTACGGTTATCAAAAACCGGCTTCACATAATTTTATTCATGATGTTGTTGAGCTCAACGAGCCTATATTAATCCTAATGAACCCTCTAATCTCAACATAAGGAGCTCTACTCCCTAATGCAATAATTCTCTAGCTCACATTTAATCTCCACTCTGTCTCAATGGTAAACCCCAGATTTCCAAAAGGTATGACTACAGAAATAAAAATGTGGGTGCGCCGATGTGACAAACACACCACATTCCAGCTACTCCATCTGACGATCAGGAACCTCGCCATCTGGGATTAGCATGCTTGTCAGTACTGATACTACCTGCAGGGAGGTGGTATAATGATAAAAAATGAATAGAATTTAACAATGTTCACACATACTCATTTGGTTGATCTGGAGCTGTAGTGATGTTTTCTAGTGTTGCACTTGCATTGCATAGTTCTTTAGTTGGGGGGGTCGTTTTTAGCTGTCAGACTCGTGGTGTTTAACTCTGCTGTTAGGGTATCATTTTCTAAAGTGTGACATCTGCAATGTAGATGTGACAAATGTCCAACAGAAACTACATTTGCTTACATATGGGTGAGCGGTTTTGACGGCTTTTGGAAATGGCCATGAATTCTTGATGTCTTCAATGGCCGTTTAGACCACTTCTCTTTCAAAGGGCGAGAAGGTTTGGTCTTAAGAGATAACTAAAAATGTGATAAACTCATTTAACTGTCATTAATGTCAAAACACACAATACCTTTACATGCTTTCGTAGCTTATCCTGCATATCATCAATACTGATACCACCTGCAGGGAGGTGGCTTGCCGTAATACATTACTCCCACATGCGCAGATTGGGCAGAAAGAGATACGGAATACCTGCATCTGAACTGAACTGCACATCCCTGTGTGTTAATAAGAGGTAATGACCTGTTTGACTGCATGCTGTGGGGCCATAATTTAGATTCCTGTTGTGAAATCACTTTGCTATTTGTTTTGCAACTGAGGCATGCCTCAGTTGCAAAACAAATAGCATGCCTCAGTTGCAAAACAAATAGCAAAGTGATTTCATGCCTCAGTTGCAAAACAAATATTTCACAACAGGAGTTTTAGTGTTCCTATTTCGTAAATAGTTGTACCTTCTACATTCAGTTCCTGTGCTCTTCATCTGATGTGGTACCAACATGACATGCACACCTGATGTGGTACCAACATGACATGTACACCTGATGTGGCATCAACATGACATGTAAACTGATTTGGTACCAACATAACATGCACACCTGATGTGGTACCAACATGACATGCACACCTGATGTAGTACCAACATGTCATGCACACCTGATGTGGTACTAACATCACATGACATGCACACCTGATGTGGTACCAACATGACATGCACACGTGATGTGGTATTAACATGTCATGCACACCTGATGTGGTACCAACATGACATGCACACCTGATGTGGTAGCAACATGACATGCACACCTGATGTGGTAACACCATGACATGCACACCTGATGTGGTAACAGCATGACCACATCTGACGTGGTACCAACATGACAAGCACACCTGATGTGGTAACAACATGTCATGCACACCTGATGTGGTAACAACATGACATGCACACCTGATGTGGTACCAACATGACATGCACACCTGATGTGGTAGCAACATGACATGTACACCTGATGTGGTACCAACATGACATGCACACCTGATGTGGTAACACCATGACATGCACATCTGATGTGGTACCAGCATGACAAGCACACCTGATGTGGTAACAACATCACATGGCATGCACATCTGGTGTGGCACCAACATGACATAAACCGATTCAGTACCAACATAACATGCACACCTGAGCATGTCATGTATACATGATGTGGTATTTACTTAGTCCCTAAAAGATACCTTTCATCACTGATAAAATGGTCTTAATACATGAATAGTAATCAGTGTTGTTGTGTCACTAAACCCTGATAGTGAAAGAACTCGCACATGTGTTGTATGTAATTCGAGAGGTCATTGGAGTGGGGTATTTGGTTCCTTGAAATAGCAGCGAACATCTGTCTTGTGGTGGAGAAACCTTATCTAAGCATCACTACTGGCTTCAGCTCTCTCTTGTAGCTGTGGAAGCAAACCATCTAATGCAGTGAGCATGGTGCTGGTCACTTATTAATTTGCCTCCTTCCAAAGATATGTTGATATCAGCATGTTGCATGGTCACATCTTCAAAAGCCACTTCGTAAAAATAAATTACATTTGTTCAATCAAGATTCTGACGTTATAGTATTTGGGAGGAAATAGGATATAATTAACCCTGCTCAACATACGGTCAAAGTACCACTCAATACCCGTTGCCATAGATATTTGAGAGCCCCGACTGGAAAAAATGATGCTTGTTAAAACAGCATTCTCTAAATAGATCTTTTAATCACCATGTAATTGATAAGCATTTCATGTGATATGGGACAGTTTGATAAAATGTTATAAAAATGCATCGCGTTTGAATCGCTATATCTTCCCAACGGTTAATGAGATCGTCCTCCTGTTTTCAATACTTCATACTACACCATTTCACTACAGGAAGACATATTTCGGGGCCTTGCAGCAGTTCAATGCTGATGCTACAAGGTTGGATACCCCATGGGGTTCAAAACCGCCACATCTTCAGGTAGGAGTGTTCAAATCGCTTCAAAATCAGTACGTACCTACAAGGGTCCTGTTGCTATTGATGTGTTCAGTTAGTTAATTTGTACTTTATCCGTCACGGAGATACAGCTGTACAAAGGTAGTGCACATTTCCCGCTCATTATTGCCGTGTTCCATTCTCCCACTTCTTTGTTCCGCCCATTTCTCCCTTAGCCGTTCTCAACTGCTTGTGTCTCACTCAGACAGTGAGTTTATGTGGGAGAATTAAAAGAAGAAGAAGAAGAATGCTCACTTTGCTAGACGATCGTACCAAATTAACGAATGGTTGCAGTAATCTTGCGCCTCCCACGTCGCCGGTGTAGCAGGATACCCTGTCCCCCCCTGAAAAGTGTCCGGCCGGACAACGTAGCTTAGGATACATTGTCCCCCCTAGGACAATTATTCTATAGGACTATCGGTCCGCTTTAGAATTTGCTGTCCCCCTTCGTTTTTGCAAGCAAAGCTTAACCAAAATAGCACATTCGATAGGATATTAGTGCATGCTGTTACGCTCTCCTTAAGAACTTTGAGTGTTGATCACTTTGGCCAACATTCACAGTACATGTATACATGTACATTTATATTAATTTAAGTGGTATACTATATAACTACCCAATACTGGCTGATAATTTCTCCAGATATCTAGAACTACTTTCCATTACATCAAAGCAACTTACGACTTCAATGCATATCCAGAAATGGCCCATACATAGGCGGTCATCTTGCTTTTTATTTCAAATTGATTTTTAAACAAGTTTATAATGTACTATAAATCGGTCTGATTATGATATATGTACTTCGAAAAATTATTCCATTAACCATTCTTTAACTAAAATCAAGACAAAAAATTAATTTCTACCGCGCATAATTTATTTATAAGTATGCCATTGCGTCATCTGCCAAAATTATTTAATAAATATTGGCAATAATTGTCTAATGGTGAATAAATGTGCACAATAAGTTAATTCAGCTGAAGATTAACAAGGCTGCTGGTGATGATCTAAACCAATAGCAAGCCAGGTAGCTAAGTAGAAACCTTTTCCCTAGCCTCCTCCCCCCAATTCCCATAGGTCTAGACTGCCAGCTAGAGGGACACCCACCAACCCTAGCTCCCTTCGTTTCTTCCTCGCAGTGGTGGCCTCACAGACGCTGACGTGCTACAATTCTAGCACCACGTGCACATCCACCAGTGTGCGTTTAACGGGAACCCGACCAGCGGGACAGTGTTGTCTGAACAGAGGAGGGAGGTCGTACAGAGCTAGCTCGTCGACAGCATGCGCGCCTTGTGCCAGTAAGTGTTGAATATACTACGTGTTTTCGCTGTGCTCGACCCCGCGTCTCTGCTACAGTATACGGGTTCTTTCAGTCCCCCAACTCCATCGCACCGTCTACCACCGTCTACCAGAAGGAAGGGTCGCAGCTCACCGTATACTTCGGATTTGTGAACGGAACGTTCAGTGGAACGCACTCTGTTTCTTTTAGTGTCCCTGACAGTAGGTTTTTCGCTTTGATTTTATGCAAAACTCTTTTGTTGCGCGCTCTACTGTAGATAATCGATACATCAAATCTTTCACTACTGGCTCTCTGAGCAGTGCAGCTACCAGACAACAATTTACACTCAGTATTATTCCGGATAACATAGCTTTACTGCCTCCGTTGTCGGTTGCTGTCTCTGCCTTAGTTGATGGTTCCAGTGAATTTGTTCTTCCTTTCAACGCTGTAATACTGGATGCAGACGGTAGGTGGGACGTGGTCACATGAGAGATCGTGTACTCAACCGCTTGCATTGCCACTCCAGTTGTCACCATTGGATTTCGAGAATCAGAATATACTGTGACAGAAGGGGCGTCTCCTCCAGACCAGTATGCCAGAGTTAAACTGGCCAAAGATAAAACCATTGCCCAACCGCTTTCAGTTCAGGTGGTACCACTGACAGTTGATCAGTTCAGACCTCTGAGGATTCCCCTTCCAGATGGCATTACATTTGCTGACCTGACTAATCCAGCCTAATGTATGTGAAGGTTTGGTTATTGAATGCAAAGAGTTAATGATTGTGTTCTTTGTTGTTTCAGACATACCAAATGGTCCTATGGATTTTGATAAGTCAATCCTAAATCTCACATTCACCTCCTCACAACGTGAACTCGGTTCTAATGTTGCCATTGTGGATGATCAGATCAATGAGGCTGACCAGCAGTTCATTTGTATAGTGAGACTTACAAACCCTTCTGTGAATGCTTCTGGAAACGTGATCATTAAGAATCCCTCCACAGTGATTACGATTGCTGATGATGACCGTAAGTTCAGGGCATGTATCAGCCATCAATGTGATCCCACACCATGTATATGGAGTGCATACATAATAGGTGTTCGTGATAGCAATGTTGTAGAATGGTTATAACTCTATCACAATTAGTGTATCTCTACAAAACAGTCAAGTACACATCATGATGACAATCGGAGCACAGGCAATAAAACAAACAACAACAATAACATAATAAAAGTATGTCCACTATTATTAACAACTACTAAACCCAACAAAATATCAGACATAGTCTATTTAAAGAGCAGGATTGGTAGATCCAAGAGCATTGCCTTGCTGTATTATTCCCAATGGGAGGGCAGTTCTATGTAGATGTGCTGATTCTTAACATGCCAATAGGCATAATGATAAAAATGGGTGACTTTGGAATTTGGTGTGTGTATTGATCAAAGTGAAGTATTTTAGCTGAGGAATGTATATACCTCTTTCTTTCAATTTACCCCCTACCATCTGGGAAATTTTGTTCTTATTTAATTAAATATTCAATTTCGCAAAGCACTCTGCCACTGGTGCTGTTACAAGTATAGCAGTGCTAGCGGTAGAACAAACAATGGGCCATCTTTGTGTCTACCAGCCTGCTATTGTTTCGTACTAAAGATGGCAGTTTTGTAGCTTATATGCTGACGCCAGTGTCAAAATACTTGCTATTTGCGAGTGGACATTAGGGTGGATATTTAAACAATACCGTAATTCACGATGAACTACGTAAATTATTCTAGCTGCATCTTATTATACGTCATTGATTTTGCGAGCCACATATCTGGCTTGTCTTAATAGGCGTAGGAAGCGGGGGGGCAGGGGGGGCTATAGCCCCCCCCCACTTTGGACGGTGGGGGGGCTCAGCCCCCTCACTTTTTTTGCCCATATTGATGAATAAAATTATATTAAAATTGATCGATTAACTGATTCAAGAAGCGATCGAGACCATGGCGACAAAGACAAAGCGGAAACTCAAAGAAAGTGATTGTCCATCTGTCCTAATATTTTCAAAAGAAGTCCAAAGGTTGGCTTTCTATCGTAGCCAGCTCGATCGTACTTTGACCGTATTTTGAGCAGGGTTAATTATATCCTATTTCCTCCCAAATACTATAACGTCAGAATCTTGATTCGACAAATGTAATTTATTTTTACAAAAGTTATTGAAGTGGCTTTTGAAGATGTGACCATGCAACATGCTGATATCAACATATCTTTGGAAGGAGGCAAATTAGTAAGTGACCAGAGTATGATTATTATTATTCCGTTATACTACATGGTGGCAGCGGAGAACAGATACAAGTTCATAGCGAGAATGAAGAGGAAGGATTGTTCGTGGACATCATTGGAAAGCGTCTGGACAAAGCCTGGTTTGCTCACATACGGTTGTGCAAACACAATATTTGTTTCAAACTTGACACTGGAGCTGAGGTTACAGCTATTTCCCAGGAAACTTACCAGCAGTTGGGAACAACACCTCTCAATAAGCCATCAAAAGTCCTATACGGCGCTGGGAACCAACCTCTTGACGTAATTGGACAATTTACTGGCATCGTATCACACAAAGAACTGCACTCCCAACAGACTATCTTTGTGATAAAGAACTTGAAAACAAACCTACTGGGGTTACCAGCACTTCATGCACTGAAACTCATTGCAAGAATGGATTCTGTAAAGGAATACGAGGAGAGCATCCAAAGAAATTACCCACAACTCTTTACTGGACTGGGAACCATGGGGAGTGAGTATACCATTCAATTGAAACCCAATCCGAAACCCTACTCTCTGAGCACTCCAAGAAACATTCCTCTACCCCTGCGAGATAAAGTCAAAGAAGAGCTGGAAAGAATGACGAAGTTGGGAGTGATTTCCAAAGTTGAGACCCCCATGGAATGGTGTGCGGGGATGGTGGTAGTTCCGAAGAAATCATCTGGATCAATACGAATCTGTGTGGATTTAAGACCGCTCAACGAGAACGTCATGAGAGAAAATTTTCCCCTTCCTAAAGTCGACGAAATATTGGCTCAACTAGCTGGAGAAAGGGTTTTTAGTAAACTCGACGCCAACATGGGGTTCTGGCAGATCCCATTATCTCCTGAGTGCCGTTCACTAACAACTTTTATTACCCCTTTTGGTCGGTTCCACTTCAACAAGTTACCATTTGGTGTCTCCTGTGCTTCTGAGCTGTTTCAAAGAAGAATGGCAGTGATCCTGGAAGGATTGGAGGGAGTGCTCTGCCTAGTGGATGACGTACTGGTGTTCGGCTCTGATCAACAGGAATATGATCGACTCAGAGGTGTCTTGGAACGTCTAAATAAAGCCTAGGTAATATTGAATGCAGAGAAATGTGCCTTCTCAAGAAAGGAGATCAAATTTCTTGGACACGTTGTGAACCACAGAAGACCCAGACAAGACCACGGCAATTCAGATGATGCCAACCTAAAGACGTTTCTGATCTCCGATGATTCTTGGGAATGATAAACCAGTTTAACAAATTCTCTCCTCGCATTGCAGACCTAACCCAACCACTGAGAGAGTTGCTGAGCGCTCGCAATGTATGGCAATGGAGTCGAAAACACTATCTAGCTTTTGCAGCCTTGAAGCAAGAAATAACAAAACCATCCACCCTCGCATTATACAACCCCCAAGTAGCAACCAAAATATCAACTGACGCCTCATCGTACGGCTTGGGAGCGGTTCTGCTCCAAGAAGAACAAGGTTCATGGAAACCAGTTGCATTTGCTTCAAAAGCACTCACTGAAACTGAGCTAAGATACGCCCAAATAGAGAAAGAAGCCCTTGCCATTGTGTGGGCTTGTAATAAATTCTCTACTTTCATACCTGGTTTGCATTTCGAGATTGAAACAGACCACAAGCCCTTGGTCCCTCTGCTAAGCACGAAACATCTCGACACCCTATACCTCCTCGTATCTTGAGATTTCGCCTCCAAATGGCAAGATATAATTACGCAATCCATCACTCTCCTGGAAAATCTTTGCTCACCGCAGACACGCTATCCAGAGCACCACACAACATGGATCAGCCGGGTGAGGGCACACCTACAACAGACAGGGATGTTGAAGCTTTTGTCAATGCTTTAGTTTCTTTCACTCCGATAACATCCCCTGCCTCAACAGATACCGCATTGAACAGAGACGGGACCCAGTTTGTACCAGCCTTAGTACATTCTGCAGAGTAGGTTGGCCAAACAAACAGATGCTACCAGAAAGCCTCAAGGCTTACTGGTTTGTTAGAAACGAGTTAAGCATCGGTGACGGCCTCCTTCTGTTCGGATGTCAAATAATAGTCCCTTCATCGTTGCAAATCATGACCCTGCAAAAGCTACACGAGGGTCATTTGGGAATTCAAAGATGCCGTCTACGTACCAAGATGGCAGTCTGGTGGCCAGGCCTGAATAAGCAGATCTGCCGGAAAATTCAAAACTGTCAAGTGTGCACTAAAAGACATCAACCACATACGGAACCGATGCTCTCTCCAACTCTTCCAATGTATCCCTGGCAGAAAGTCAGCAGCGGCGGATCTACTATAGCGTTTGGGGGGCGGCCCCCCCCCCCCCCCCCCCCCCCATCGATATAAAATGCCGCCCCTATTATTAAATTGCCGCCCCCCTTCACACTACGCGTGTCACTGTGTTTCCACATAGCGGTGATGTAATCCTCGGGAATCGTGTCTAGGTACGGGACTACGGTTAAAATAGTTATTGTTATTTGTTAAATCTTTATTATGAATTATCGGATCCTGAATGATAATTCATAATAAAAGTCCCGACAAATTAATTGGCAATTGATTGTTCATCACACGTGGAAGGTAGGGGGACCGTGGGGGGGAGAAGAGCGCGCTCCATAGTATGCCGCCCCTCCAATATAACCGCCCCCCCATTGCCTTATTTATCCGCCGCTGAAAGTCAGCTCTGACTTATTTACCTTGAAAGGGCGAAATTACCTCTTGATAGTCGATAGCTTCTCCAGATTTCCAGAAGTGGTGCAACTATCCTCGACATCTGCCCAAACAGTGATTGGAATCCTTAAATCTGTTTTCGCTCGATTTGGCATTCCAGAAATCTTGGTAACTGACAAAGGACCACAGTATGCATCAAAACATATGGCTGAATTTGCTAAGTCGTATGGTTTTCAGCACACTACAAGCAGCCCGTACTACCCACAGGGCAATGGACAGGCTGAGCGGACTGTTAAAACAGTGAAGACCCTCATTCAAAATGCTGACGACCCTTTCCTAGCACTACTGAACTATAGAGCAACACCCCTACCATGGTGCAACCTGAGTCCAGCTGAGTTGCTTTTTGGTTGTCGCATCCGTACAACCATTCCACAACTACCCTGTCAGATGGTACCGTCATGGCCGTATCTTCAAAAGTTTTGCACAAGTGATGAGGAGACTAAACAAAGACAGAAAGAGAACTATGACCTCAGACACGGGGTAAAAACTCTACCAGAGCTAGAACACGGTACAGAAGTCTGGGTCACAAACAGAGGCAAAAGAGGAACTATCACCTCCAAGACCAACATCCCTAGATCCTACATAATAAACACTCCCGAAGGAACCATACGCAGAAACCGACGACATTTGATTGCTGTCCCCAGAGCATCAGCACACTGTGCTGAGAACAATCCTGGTGATGATGAGAACCACTCTCATGATGATGGAGACACACCTGAAGTAAAAGAGACAACATGCAGAGAGAACAACTTTCAGAACCATTCATAACGGAGGAGCATGAAGATGAAAATCAACACCTATCCAAATTGAGAAGCCCTATTCTAACACGAACCAGAACTGGCAACACACTCAAACACCGGATAGATTTGGATGGAACTCATGAACCCCGAAGGGGAGATGTAGTGTATTGTTGTCCTATTAATGCGCATGCGCGAGTATGATTATTATTCCGTTATACTACAACCAGCTCCATGCTCACTGCATTAGATGGTTTGCTTCCACAGCTACAAGAGAGAGCTGAAACCAGTAGTCATGCTTAGATAAGGTTTCTCCACCACAAGACAGATGTTCGCTGCTATTTCAAGGAACCAAATACCCCACTCCAATGACCTCTCGAATTACATACAACACATGTGCGAGTTCTTTCACAGTCACTTCAAGGGGTTAGTGACACAACAACACTGATTACTATTCATGTATTAAGACCATTTTATCAGTGATGAAAGGTGTCTTTTAGGGACTAAGCAAATACCACATCATGTATACATGACATGCTCAGGTGTGCATGTTATGTTGGTACTGAATCGGTTTATGTCATGTTGGTGCCACATCAGGTGTGTATGTCATGTGATGTTGCTACCACATCAGGTATGCTTGTCAGTTGGTACCACATCAGGTGTGCATGTCATGTTGGTACCACATCAGGTGTGCATGTCATGTTGTTACCACATCAGGTGTGCATGTCATGTTGGTACCACATCAGGTGTGCATGTCATGTTGTTACCACATCAGGTGTGCATGACATGTTGATACCACATCAGGTGTGCATGTCATATGATGTTAGTACCACATCAGGTGTGCATGACATGTTGGTACCACATCAGGAAGGTACAGCTATTTACGAAATAGGAACACTAAAACTCCTGTTTTGAAATCACTTTGCTATTTGTTTTGCAACTGAGGCATGCTATTACAAATAGCAAAGTGATTTCACAACAGGAATCTAAATTATGACCCCGCAGCATGCAGTCAAACAGGTCATTACCTCTTATTAACACACAGGGATGTGCAGTTCAGTTCAGATGCAGGTATTCCGTATCTCTTTCTGCCCAATCTGCGCATGTGGGAGTAATGTATTACGGCAAGCCACCTCCCTGCAGGTGGTATCAGTATTGATGATATGCAGGATAAGCTACGAAAGCATGTAAAGGTATTGTGTGTTTTGACATTAATGACAGTTAAATGAGTTTATCACATTTTTAGTTATCTCTTAAGACCAAACCTTCTCGCCCTTTGAAAGAGAAGTGGTCTAAACGGCCATTGAAGACATCAAGAATTCATGGCCATTTCCAAAAGCCGTCAAAACCGCTCACCCATATGTAAGCAAATGTAGTTTCTGTTGGACATTTGTCACATCTACATTGCAGATGTCACACTTTAGAAAATGATACCCTAACAGCAGAGTTAAACACCACGAGTCTGACAGCTAAAAACGACCCCCCAACTAAAGAACTATGCAATGCAAGTGCAACACTAGAAAACATCACTACAGCTCCAGATCAACCAAATGAGTATGTGTGAACATTGTTAAATTCTATTCATTTTTTATCATTATAAGCAGCAAAGAAATTGCTATGAACAAGACCAAAGAAGATGCCGATTTTCAGCATGTGTAAGCTGAAACAGACAATTGATGTAGTGACATACATCTTTGCATTACATGCATCAGAGTTGAAATTTCTTCCACCATGGAAAAGAAAACTGCTCATCAAACACAGTATGTTATAGGATAAGGTTTGATTGAAAAAGTATCTATGCTGTGCTATGCCATACTAATTGATGTATCTCTTTTCAAAACCGTTGGGCAAATTGTATTATGTAGATAATTAAATTGGTGTCTAGTTAGAAATAATACTACAGCTCTTTCATCATTACTCCACCTACAGATTTGCTGAAGACCAAGCGATTATGGTCGGTTTAATTTGAAAGTTAGCAGTGTTATTATGTATGTTATTCTGCACCCCTAGCCCCTTTGCATAGAGTTGGACATTTCCAGAAGAGTGAACAAGGGACTGCATAATACAACATATACGTGTTGGATGAATGCTGCATTACAGGCTCTTGCTGCAACTCCATTGTATTTGATGATGAAGGGTAAGCCACCCATTTAAAACGAGATTCTGCTCCCTCTTACAAATAATCACATGGCATGCATGTAGCAATGGATGTGCAGTGCTTCAATTCTGTTCAGAAGGAATTTGTGAGTGTTATGGATGAACTTGAAACAAGTTCAGTTCACCCTTGCAATGCCTCAAAATTAGTTGTAAGTAAAATGAATTTTGTAGTGAATGATACTTTAGTAAATATAGCGTGCACTACAAAAGGAGAAAGCATACTCCCTCAACTGTGGATTGCAAAATGACTGTGTCGATGGAATAACAGCACTGCTTGAAGTACTGTTATCAGGATCAGAGGTATTTCATTACAATACATCCTTGTAAAGCATTGGTTTAAGATTAGTATTATGTCAGATAGCAAACAACTTTAAGAAAGAATTCACAACAACAGTCAACAAAATGGCTACATGCTGTTCACAAGTGAAAAACCCTGTGTTTTATATATCATTTATAATACATTATAAACCAGATAGTGCATGATTCTTCAAGTTGGACTGTGATTCCATTCAGCGCTGAAGGTCAACCAGAGGATATTAGTATGATGGATATACTGACCACCTGGCTTGATGCTTTGTTGGATAATTTGTGTACCCAAAAGTAGGTCTACAGGAATATGACTATGAATGCTGATATGTTTATCATATCATGTGCAGGTTTTGTGATGTCTGTCACAAGCAATTGGCTGTACAGGAGAAACACGTTTCATTTCCAAGCATACTGATTTTGAACTGCAGTAGGGTAAGTTGCAGTGTTCCAGCCAGAAAACTGAAAAACAGAATTAAAGTTCCAAGGTTTAATAATTGTTTTATGTGTGCTGTATATAATAAATGATACACTATCCAGGGCTTGCAATCTTGCACACTCAAGTTCCCAAGAGAGCCATTTCTATCAGTTATGTGCAATCCTGGTTAGTAAAAATCAGCAAGTAGTTTGTTATTCCCCTTCAAATCCACACATACAGGTGCACCATGGAAAAGACATTGCAGAGGGCCACTGTAAATGAATAAGAATATCTTTCATTTAATTTCATCCCATTGAATCAATTTTACAGATACATGCTTCGTGAAAAACAGAAAGGAGTGGATTCACTATGATGATTCATTGATAAGTATAAAAACTACTACTGATTTTCATTCCTCATGCAAGAATAGTTGAGGTTGTAGTGTTAAAATCATAACAGTCTTACAATGTAGCCTTTACATTTTTAGGAGAATGTATGTCTTGCAGTTTACACCACATCAATGTCAAAGGTAAGGGGGAAATGTGCAAGTAACACAAGATAGTAATAATACTTCTGCAGTCATTTCTTCAAAGAGAGTTTACTATTCATCCTCCAAATGGAAAACTTGTGAGTTAGAATGCATGCATGCATTGAACATGAATATCCTTGAATGCCTAAACCAGATTTACAGCGGCCTACCATCAAGTATTGAAGCTGAGGTACTTAGGAAAATGCTTTTCAGATTTACATGCACCACGACTGTTTTTAAAAAGTTATACAACAAAGTTCCAGTACCAAACAAAGTGTTCCAACTTGAAAAGAATGCCTTACAACAACTACTGTTTGACGATCAAAGGTATGGTATTAAACTCATCAGAAAAATTCTATGACAACCCATGTAGATCATTTCTGCATACATGGAACTATTGCAAGAGGCTGCTACTAAGGTTTGCATAATCATATTATTAAAGTTACATCTTATCATTCTTACAACAGAATGAGAAAAGAATTAAGGTCTTTGACCCAACATTTATTCCCCTGTTCAAAGCGCGAGGCTACCTATCAGTCAGAAGGCACTCAAAAGTGAAACACATGCATGCAAACTACAATATGGCTTATGAGAATGCATTTTTGACTCTAGGGTGAGGATGTATGCAGCTACCAGAAACTGTTCTTTCCTGTACACAAACCAAATCATTGGAGTCTACTGGTAAACTTCAGTTTGTACCAGAGTTCAAAAGGTGATAATACCTGATGATAAAATACTAGGTAGTCCATCCACAGCTCAATTCATTCAAAGCTTTGATTCAATGCACTGTTCTGATGATGATGCTGTAAACTGGATTACGTAAGCGTGGCACAAAATTCTTAATGTACAAGTCAGTAAAACATTTCTATGCTATATAGGCTGTACCTTTGCAATGAAATGCAACATAGAACGAAGTTACACCTCAGTCATTTAGACTGGAAGTATTCTGATTCAATAGTATTCAGTGCCTTGCATGGAGTTGTAATGTACTCTAATAAGGGATTTTCCAATGATGTAGGCCAGCAATTCACCAAGGCAAACCAATTCATATGACTGTGGAGTTTGTGTGTGTCTTGTAAGTTTTGATTTCAACACTCTATGAAAGCATTCTTAACCATGCATAATATTATACAGGCAGCAAGATTGCAAGTGGAAAGCCAGGACTGCGTATTCACACAAGTAGGATATAAAACACTAAGCACTAGGCATAATAGAAGCTTATCCACAGAAAATGATGAGTTGCTTCAGAAAACAGATTGCATTTGAATTGTCCGTTGGTGCACTTTATCCACTGCAGAAAGCAGATGATAATGCACTTCAAGGTGAAACACACCCAGTTGTGTTGTGTAAATACATGTGTATAGTTGTAAACATTTTCAGGAGTGACTGAATGTCATTGTGTGAATGAAGTAGATGGTGATGACGATGATGACGACATCGAAATTGGAAGCCCTATATCTTTGAATTCTGATATTCATTCTGATGACTTTTTGGTTCCTGACTTCAAAAATTTTGGTCCTGACCCTGATGACCTTACTGCCCTGAAGTGGGGACGAGACCACTATATCAGAAGTTTCCCACATCATCTTCTGAAGAGGAAAGAAAGGTAATGAGAAAATGTGTGCAATTGTTTCTTAGCTTTAGCTCCAATACTCATCACAAATGAAGTGAATCACCATTTACAAGAAGATCAATACGACAAGTGGTGAAGAAGATGGAGGTACTTAGAGCATGCATGCATGCATGCTTAGATCCATGTAAATATACTTTTCTTTCACTTTACAGCCACTAATACGATGCTTTATAACTGGTAGACAGATGTCAATGTTTAAAAATCACATCCCATATATCAAAACGTTAAGAAAAGAAAATCCATATTGGCCTCTAGAAACATGCTGTGATATGGTGAGTTAAATTAAAGTTTAATACTACTCACTGACACATACTATACTAGGTACATGAGATTGAGCTGTACCTTATGGGCATTCAGGATTATGTGGGTAAGAATGCATCCATGACACTTTCTGAAGTCAATAAATTTATCGTATGGCCGGAAGTAAGTAATACTAATCAATTTTGGCTTAAAATATTGTTTCCTGTTCACTTTATAGATAATCACTGGTGTCATTATGGATGCTTATAGATTGACCTGGGATGAAGCAAAAACATGCGTTTTGAACCAAAAACTACCTATGCAGATTTAAGAGCATTACTGTTTTGTGAATAAGTGAAATGCTTAGAAAAAAGATGCACACAGGCAGAACATTGCTTGAATTGAAGACACTCTAAAACTCCCTTTAACCTCTAAGACTTGTGACATAACCATGGTCCTCAAGGGGGAGGGGCCATGATCATGAAACACGTTCAGAAATGTGAGACAGACCTCATCAGATGCTCTGGTGGTGCAGGATCACCAGAACATCGCTTACCTTGGTCAGACAGTGGGGTAAACTCACTCTCACATGTGTGACATGGCCATGGTCCTCAAGGGGGAGGGGCCATTTTAATCACACATGTTCTGAAATGTGTGACAGACCTCATCAGATGCTCTGGTGGTGCAGGATCACCAGAACATTGCTTACCTTGGTCAGACAGTGGGGTAAACTCACTCTCACATGTGTGACATGGCCATGGTTCTCAAGGGGGAGGGGCCATATTAATCACACATGTTCAGAAATGTGAGACAGACCTCATCAGATGCTCTGGTGGTGCAGGATCACCAGAACATCGCTTACCTTGGTCAGACAGTGGGGTAAACTCACTCTCACATGTGTGACATGGCCATGGTCCTCAAGTGGGAGGGGCCATTTTAATGACACATGTTCAGAAATGTGAGACAGACCTCATCAGATGGTGTGGTGGTGCAGGATCACCCGAAAATTGTAGACAGTCACTGTCCTACGAATGACAAAGCCACGGTCCTCAAGGCTGTCATAAGCTTGGCATTACCTTTCTTGCATTCAACGTGTGGATGGCCACACTGTATTAATCGCCGTAATTGGGACTTTATAATTATATTCATTATAAACTGAGCCGCACAATATTGTTTTGTGATAATTAGTGTGGAATGTGGTGCTGTGGAATGTGGTGCCAACTTCCAAGCGGTGCTGGATCCGGGGCTTCTAACGAATCATTTTTTTCCCCTGGGTGTAAGCGTATCAGTGCACGTGCCTAGCCTACGCGCTTCATTCATCGAGCTGCATGCAGGCTAAACGAACACTGTTTACAATCAACTTCAAGTGAAAACAACCCACTATATAGGTCAAAAGTGTCCATGACGACGTCTTGTATATAATAGCTTCACTATAATGCATTAGCAGTGGGGACATACATATGATCATAACCTGCACACTGCGGCAGCCGTGTGAAGGTGCACGTTGCAACGTACGTACATTGGACACCCACTGCAGCGATGAATGCAAAACATGCTACTTCCGCTGCTCGTTGACGGAACATTGCGAGGCGTCTTCACCCAGGCTAGCTGCCGGAAATTAATTTTTATTTTAATTAATAAAAACTTTGTAACCATGTGCTATATTGTTACGGTTATCAAAACCCGGCTTCTCATAAGTTGTATTCATGATGTTGTTGAGCTCAACGAAAGAACGTAACTGATGAGCCTATATAAAACACATTTAATACCCAAAACATATCTACTCTGTCTCAATGGTAAACACAGGATTTCCAAAAGGTATAAAGACGTGGGTGCGCTGATGTGACAAACACACCACATTCCAGCTACACTATCTGACGATCAAGAACTTCGCCATCTGGGATTAGCATGCTTGTGGCTAGTTAGATTAATACTGATACCACCTGCAGGGAGGTGGCTTGCCGTAATACATTACTCCCACATGCGCAGATTGGGTAGAAAGAGAGACGGAACACCTGCATCTGAACTGAACTGCGTGTGTGTTAATAAGAGGTAATGACCTGTTTGACTGCAAGCTGCGGGGTCGTAATTGACTCTTGTTGTGAAATCACTTTGCTATTTGTTTTGCAACTGAGGCAACAGCAGCGCTCCAATAATTGAGGCTGAAGCATGATGGTGTGTTGACATTCAAAATGAGACTCGCCGCAGTGTGGGCGGGGGATTGAAATACATGTAAGGGCCAATGATAAGATGTGTGGATTGTGTGACAGGTGGTGGTGGTGGAAGCTATCTAGCCAATTGATCTGCTCTGTTGCGTGTACTAGGCATGTTGGATGCTGATGAGGTACAACATGACACGTGAGCACAGAGAGAGAGAGAGAGAGAGAGAGAGAGAGAGAGAGAGAGAGAGAGAGAGAGAGAGAGAGAATTTAAAAACTGATGAATAGAGCATTTTTGTCAACAAAACTATAGAAAATGTTTCATGAACCCTGATACCAAAAAACCACTTGTCGGCAAACCGGCAAACTAAAATTGAAATGGATTTGAATTGAAATAAACAGGTACAAATAACAAATAACAAACCTACACAGATTCTAAGGCAAGTAATGACATGCATTCATGCACTTACATACAGCCTATGAAAAGAGGTACAGTTTACAAAAGTACCTTAAGGTCAACAGCATAGAGTCAGGACCGAAACTACAAATATCCAACAACATCTTGAGGCAAGGAGTTCCCATGGGGAATTACGTGATCAGTGGAAATATACTTCAGTGTACGGCAAAAGTACTAAATAACGAATAGGGTTATTATATAAACACACAGCTGCATGGGAGTTTGCTGCCTGCCATTTCTGCAGTGCAACAATTTACTTGCACTATGATAAGTGTAAAGCTATTATTATAAGATTTGGGACAGTTTCCGCGAAAATTGCCCCACGGATATATTATAAAATGTTATAAAAATGCATCGCGGGTGAATCGCTATAACTTCCCAACGGTTAACGCTATCGACCTCCTATTTTCAACACTTCATACTACACCATTTCACTACGGGGAAACGTATTTTGGGGCCTTGCACTAGTTCCTTGCTGATGCTACGAAGTCCGATACCCCATGGGGTTCAAAACCGTCACATCTTCAGCTAGGAGAGTTTAAATCGCTTCAAATTCCGTATGTACATACAGGGGTCCTGTTGCTATTGATGTGTTCAGTTCGTTAATTTTTACTCTATCCGTCACGGAGATACAGCTGTGCAAAGTTAATGCACATTTCCCGCTCGATTGCACCATTTTTGCATGCAACCCGTGTTCCATTCTCCCAATCCACAATAAATTTTGATAACTTCTTTGTTCCGCCCATTTCTCCCTTAAACTAAGCTAGCCGTTCCCAACTGTTTTTGTCTCACTCAGGCAGTGAGTTTATGCGGGAAAGTTAAAAGAAGAAGAACGCTGCTCAGTTCCAGACGATCGTACCAAATTAACGGACCCCAAGTGAATATATGCATGTGTGTGTGTGTGTGTGTGTGTGTGGTGTGTGTATAAGAAAATATGCCATACGATAGTGTACAGGGCCATGTACGCAACAATGCAAGTGTGTGCACAAGTGTGAGCCAGCATGAGTTCATGTACTATGTGTGAGCTGAAAGTTGTGTGAGACCGAAATCGTAGCCGACTGGGCGTGGCAGATATAAGACGATGATTTTAGCAAGATGATGGCAAATAGGAAAGCTTTATTACACGACTAGAGGATGATGTGAATGCTAGCAAATAGCCTTACGCGTGCCGTTTTGAATACTGCCGGCGACGTGGGAGGCGCAAGGTTATATTCACTTGGGGTCCGTTAATTTGGTACGATCGTCTGGAACTGAGCAGCGTTCTTCTTCTTTTAACTTTCCCGCATAAACTCACTGCCTGAGTGAGACAAAAACAGTTGGGAACGGCTAGCTTAGTTTAAGGGAGAAATGGGCGGAACAAAGAAGTTATCAAAATTTATTGTGGATTGGGAGAATGGAACACGGGTTGCATGCAAAAATGGTGCAATCGAGCGGGAAATGTGCATTAACTTTGCACAGCTGTATCTCCGTGACGGATAGAGTAAAAATTAACGAACTGAACACATCAATAGCAACAGGACCCCTGTATGTACATACGGAATTTGAAGCGATTTAAACTCTCCTAGCTGAAGATGTGACGGTTTTGAACCCCATGGGGTATCGGACTTCGTAGCATCAGCAAGGAACTAGTGCAAGGCCCCAAAATACGTTTCCCCGTAGTGAAATGGTGTAGTATGAAGTGTTGAAAATAGGAGGTCGATAGCGTTAACCGTTGGGAAGTTATAGCGATTCACCCGCGATGTATTTTTATAACATTTTATAATATATCCGTGGGGCAATTTTCGCGGAAACTGTCCCATTTATGATATAACTGATTTGGTATCAAAATGACATAATGATAAGCGTAAAGCTATTAATGCTGTAAAAGTAAATTCATTGTAAACACGTGAGCATTGATTACAAATTGTTACGAGATTTAGTGTTCCAATATCGTTAATAGCTGTACCTTCTACATTCAGTTCCTGCATGTGCTCTACACCTGATGTGGTACCAACATAACATGTACACCTGATGTGGTACTAACATGACATGTACACCTGATGTGGTACAAACATGACATGTACACCTAATGTGATACCAACATGACATGCACACCTGATGTGGTACCAACATGACATGTACACCTGGTGTGGTATCAACATGATGTGGTACCAGCATGTCATGCACACCTGATGGGGTACCAACATGACATGCACACCTGATGTGGTACCAGCATGACATAAACCGATTTGGTACCAACATAACATGCACACCTGAACATGTCATGTATACATGATGTGGTATCAACATATGTAAGTTATATATGCTTTGTCCCAAAAAGACACCTTTCATCACTGATAAAATGGTCTTAATACATGAATAGTAATCAGTGTTGTTGTGTCACTAAACCATTTGAAGTGACTGTGAAAGAACTCGCACATGTGTTGTATGTAATTCGAGAGGTCATTGGAGTGGGATATTTGGTTCCTTGAAATAGCAGCAAACATCTGACTCAAACTTGTGGTGGAGAAACCTTATCTAAGCATCACTACTGGCTTCAGCTCTCTCTTGTAGCTGTGGAAGCAAACCATCTAATGCAGTGAGCATGGTGCTGGTCACTTATTAATTTGCTTCTTCCAAAGATATGCAGCATCAAATGACTATATATTTGCTCTAAAGTACTTAAATGTATGTTTTACTGTTGAAACGTAGATCAATTGTTATTGAAACAAGCAGGTCCATGCACAGAAGTATGCCTTTTCATGGGCGTACGCAGGGGGGGGGGGGGGGGGGGGGGGGGGGGGTCGAAGGGTTCGAACGACCACCCCCCTCCCCTATGCGAGATCACCTTCACCATTGGAAATTTTTTTTCATATCGCGTACTAGTAATTTACATCCATGTCAGTGGCATATCCAGGGGGGGGGGGGGGGGGGTGCTCTGGGTGCTTGAGCACCCCCCTTGGTCAAAATTGTAACCGTTTATTATTAGCGATAACGTATTTTCTGTGTGCCAAACAAAGGTATCAGACCTGAAGTGGACTGGGCCCTGTGATGTCTTAACACCAAATTGTCATAATTGCAAAGCACGAACCAGGTCTACACAACAACGTATTCTAATTAATGCATACTCTAGGCCAATGTCCACTGCGCATGCGCACATATATCTAACACCCTCCCCCTACTCTGTAAGTATTATTTCTAAAGTCTCTGAGGAGGCTTCCGTATTCGGGTTGGATATCTCCTCTGCTCCGGATTTTGAATACTGGTGTTAGAACCAGCATTAACTCCATTGTGTAAATCAGTTTGGATGGCTGGTAACTCAACAGGAACTGTACTTGATGCCGGTAGGTTAGACGTAACTTCCTGGGGTGGTTTTGAAACTGAAGGGCATGGCGGCTGGGGCTCATTCATGGGCTGCAGGGTAGCTGATCCTTCATTTGTCGACTCGATAACTGGTGGCATGTAAGTTTCAGGTAGCAGTAAAGGGTCACTAGACTCACAAGGCATTTCAACCTGATCATCCACAGAAGTTCTCAATTGATCCACATGACGTTTCCAAAATGCTCCACTTGACACTTGCACTACACTGTAAAAATGAGTGCTATCCGAACACGTCTTTTGGTGTTGTATTAGCACTAGTGGCGTGCTATGTAAACACTGTTTTGATAAACAATTACATTCACAACGAGTATATGATATTCAGGTTGATACAACAGTATTCATTATCCACCCACAACGCTAAAATTGTATTCACATTTGTTACGTTCAAGCAGGTAGGAAGAAGAAAAAAAAATCACGCATAGAGATAGATTTCGAACTCTAGTATCATACATGTTAGTCTCTGACTGTACCGAAGAATAAAGAACTCCTTTTTGTAATAGCAAACTTTAAACCAGAATTTATATATATTATACTGGACCACTACAACAATATAAGATGACAACTATCATGTTAGCTAACTAATAGTTCAAATGACACTCCCATTCACCACAACAACTGATTTAAAATCAAATGTTTGATTTGCTGTGGAATTTATGTGCACTCCATATATATAGTGTTTTACATGTCAAAATTGCACTTTTTGAATTGTGCATTAAATGGTTGCAATTGGTTACAGTCACATAAAGGTGAAATTATAACAAAAAACACCAGAGTAAACTTAAGCGACATATGAAATGTACAAACAAGGCTATTGACCTATTGTATACACTTTGACACAGTACTCCTCAACACAATGCATCGTTCAGGTTCATTGCTTTTGAATGACACAGGTAGGTAAATACCATAAGGGCGGTAATCCATCAGCTCTTCTATGGACACAGCAAAAATGTTGTCTTCTCGCACAACAATATATGCATGCAGGTGATGATCCCAGTGGCTCCTGAGTGAACAGAGTTCCAGTAAGACTTCTGACCTATTGTATACAATAATTCTGCTCAGTTGACCAAATATTGGAGTTTCCTCCGTACATCCAACCATAAGTGCTGCAGGAGATTTGTACATTTGTCCACAGACCTTTACCCAGTTTACGCTAAAGGTTTAGATTGTCATAATTAAAGCCAATCTTAACAGTTATATTCACTCACATAGTTACCACTTCTGGAAGTAGTATCTGACTGCCATTTTGCCTTTTGAGGTTTGGGCGAACAATAGTGTGACCTATGCAGATAAATATAAAACAATATGTCCTTGAATGATACATAATTTACCTGGACCAACTTCAAACTTCATAGCAATATTAGCCGTATTCAAACCCAAATAGCACTGATACAGTTGATGGCGTAATGCAAGTGAAAAGGGAATGTTTACATAATTCCTCATTGTAATTGCAAGATGCTTGAAATAGTGATGCTTAGCCTCAAAACGTGCAGTCCAGTGCTGGATTAGCGGGCCATACCTAAAATAAACGTGATGAGATTATTGGTAATGTAATATAGCAACTTACATCATGATTAATCGAGGCATATGAACCATACTATGCATTTTGGGGGTAATTGAAACTGTGGGGTACAATTCCTTAAATGAAAAATGGTGGTCATTGATAAGAGCTTGCAGATAGCCACATTGATCCTTTGAAATGCTATGTGAAAAAATTATGTCAATAATGTCCAAGAGAAGTAGATAGTTCTCCCAATATTTATTTTCTTTTGGAACAAGGTGCCCGATTGACACAGGTAGAAAGCGCCCAAGGGTCCACATCTGCAGTGCTAAAATATGAAGTCAGTGTTTGTCAAACTTATGTTTCATGCGTTGTATTTACATTACCATGTTGACAGAGTCCATTACCAGGTTTTTCTAACTTCACATCTTTAAGAGGTGAAGGTTTATCACCATCAGTATAGCATAGATTGAGTGATGTGATGTTATTATCAATAACATCAAGTGATATGATACCTTCTGACACAAAAACCTAAAATGCAACCAGTATACATGTTAGTTCAATCAGAATTGCTAAAGTATCAAACTAACCTGTAGCATAAGTTTGACTTCTAGGGGAAGCATTCCTTCAAGAATATCGTGCAATATGTCAGGTAAAAGTGTTCCTCTAGACACTTTGAAAAACTGTAATGAGTCCATGGATGATCGGCTATTGATACCATAAACAGTACGATAATGATTCATAAGTGCAGATGATTGCTCTATAAGATCACACTGGTTTGAGTGACTTTTGGGTTCTCGTATCACAAAACATGATTCAAAAAACTGCATAATAATCAAAAATATAAGCATTGCTAGAAAATTGCAACATTTCACAATACCTTTGTTTGAATGTCTGATTCTGTACCAAGACATTGACGACAATTTCGAAAAGCTGATGGTCCTTGCTTAAAACCACCAATTATCTGGCTACCAATATTATCGGCACAACAAATAGTTACAGTACCACTGAAATGATACACTTTTCCATCAGCCTGTACAGTAAGTCCATCCTGGAAAAAAGCATGCTTAATTATGAAATGACAACACTTGATATTTGAAACTTACAGATTCTAATTTCTTAACATCCTCAATAAACGGCTTTTAAAAGCAAATCTATTCCATACTTTGAAATAACGATGATTTAAACAATGATACTAGCTGAATGTTATTGGTACTTGCTCGATAACGAGGATGCAAGTTACCCAAAAGAAAATAGAACGCACCTGCATACATAGAATGTTTCATCCTTGAGTTGAAGCTAGCCATCTCACATACCAAGTTTATGCTTCTTTCTGTATGAACCAAGGGGATTGCAAATTTCTAGTTCATCAAAATAAAATATGATTTGCAGATGCTGCATGTTGTTGGAGTAAAGTGGATGTTGCTGAAATGATTCTCCATCACAATAGTCTCTGAGTATTCCATCTGTTGACTGGTGCCCATTTAACACCTGAAATAATGATTCATCATAATGCTATAAAACCATAATGAGTCACATACTTCACTGAGGATAGTAATGTTTGTCAACAGTCGTTCCAGTGTTTGTAGCAATGGTATATAAATCATTTCATCTCTTTTAGTCACAATTTTATGCCGTCTGCCGTACAAGCGAAATGTACGTGATTCCTGTAATGCTATCCTCACTGGCTCCTACATATTAAATTAAAGATGAACATCAGGCAGTACTCTAATGATAACTTACTAAGAAACCATAATGTGTTCGATAATAAGTCAACTGCTTCTGAAATGTATCAAGCCCTTTTAATGGGTTAGTCATCTCCTGGCCTAACATTTCTCCAATCATTTTCAGTTTATCATCTTGGACAATCCCTTCATCAGTTAGTATCTTATGAAACTTATGTTTAAAGTTATCAGTAGTATATGATAATAGATCAATAGTGCTACTCACAATATCAATCATGGCTTCTCTTGTTAGCCTGTGTTTTTCACTCATTTGCAGGATCCATTTAGCACCATAGTCTGTAACAGGCTGGTCTTCAATACTTGTACTTGCAACAGCTTCCAAATTGGCGATAGTTGATTGAGTATTTAAAGGAACAGTGTCAGCAGCTTCCACGTTGTCGATAGAGATGCATTCTTGAGTAGTTACAGGAACAGTAGTGTGAGAGCCATGCTTCAAAAGATGGTTTTGGAATGTGCGATAGTTGCCAAATGTTCGGCAGCACCCGCTTACAATACATTGGATGGAAAAGTTTGGGTCCCACGAATGACATACTCGAATATGCTGAAGAAGTAGAGGTTCTGTCGGTAAATCGGATGAACAAAGGGGACACGAAAGCATTTCACTGGATTATTAAACGACACGTGATAATAATTTTGCACGTGGCAGATCGATTTTGAGAAGAATGGCAGATTTTTGTGCTTGCTTGAAAGAAGAGATACCTGACTTAAGTGACAGCGTTGTACAAGAAATCCTTAAACACCGGATAGATAGAGTGACCTTTATTGAATTAACGGAGGATAATCTGAAGGAAATAGCTCCGCTTCTTGGGGATAGAATGAAGCTGAAGATTGAACAAAAAAGACTCTTGAGCAAAAGGTTTGTTGGCAGTACTGTTATTTTCATTTCTTATCGCATTTCAAATTCATCCCTTACTAACAGCTTGGGGGGAGGGGGGGGACGCGACTATTTTTAGGATTACCTTCCCTTCAGCTTTAAGTTTAGTTACGGTGAGGTTACCGAATCGGATACTGTACATGTGGTAATTGGGTTGGATGAATTTGAAGTGGGAACGAAACATGCTAAATACCCTATACGGTGTTAGGATTGCTTAACGTATACAACTTTTACTTGGGCGTAGTTGCTATGTGTAAATTGATCGTCATGTGATTAATGTCACAAGTATTCGCCACCATGTTTACTTTTTGAGCAAAGTTTTCTATATTTCAGTGATGTTCTTTTCTTATATTCATTAATGTTTAATGTCCTGGGTGCATGTGTACCGCCGAGCACGTTGTACATTGCGATGTGTACAGAAAACAAAGTTTTTTTTTTTTTTTCCCGCCATTTCAGCATTGTAGCGATTTTGCCATGTTGTGTAAGGCCTTAACAAGCTTTGAAAGACTAAACTATCCACTGTTATAGCAACGCGAAGCAGTCGGTACCTCGACTATAATTAGCGCGCAAGCAGTTGCGTATGGTACCAGGTACCACACACACATGCAAACGCGCACGCACACACACGCGCACGCACACACGCGCACGCACACACACACACACACACACACACACACACACACACACACACACACACACACACGTTAATTATAGTCGAGGTACCGACTGCTTCGCGTTCTATAACTGTGGATGGTTTAGTCTTTCAAAGCTTGTTAAGGCCTTACACAACGTGGCAAAATCGCTACAATGCTGAAATGCGGAGCACATTTGTACATTGAGCAGGGTACGCAAAACAAAGTTTGTTTGTTTTTTCGTTCTGCATTCTAGCAATTGTTGATTGCTTTGCCACGTTGTGGATGGACTAAGAACATGCGCTGTTCTTATAGCCACAACGTGGCAAAGCAATCAACAATTGCTAGAATGCAGAAATGGCAGAACGGAAAGAAAAAAACTTTGTTTTGCGTACCCTGCTCAACGTACAAATGTGCTCCGCGGTACACTTCCAGGACATTAGACATTTATTAAGTTGTATGCACAGTTTTTCAATTTGTATTTGTGAACAGTATATACCAAATTTTTAGGCTGTGATGAACTGCAATAAAAAAAGAAGCAAGTGTAATTTTAAGCTTCAAAGCTTATTTCCCCAAGCAGATGAGGATTGCAAAATCATTGAATATTGCTAATGATGAAACACAACGTAAGACCTTGCAATATAAAAGCATGTCCTACTAGGCATGCCCCAGGCATTTCACTTCATGTGGTGTGAGACAACAAGGAAAATGCGTATTTATTTAGCTCGTATTTACAATACAGGAATCCTACACATTTGACACATAGTAATGTTATGGTACATCCAATATTTCACTTAATAGATCTTCTTCACACAAGGATGCACTTTTAGACTTAAAAACAGTCCAGAAGCACTTCTTAGGTCACCAGGCATTTCCCAGTCAATAGCATTCTCTGTGTTTCCTGGTGTGTGTGTGTGTGTGTGTGTGTGTGTGTGTGTGTGTGTGTGTGCAGGGTTTCCGATAAGGAGCAAGAAGTGTTCTGACAAAATGTCAGAACATGAACAAAATTGACCAGACATATGGTTTAGTTGATCAGACATGATTCGATGCGGATTTTAAATTTAATTGTGCTTTTCATTTACAACTGATACACAATGTCTAGAATTACAGGTTTGACTTTCAGTCTGAATATACCAGTTAGCATCTACTGCTCAATCCAATCTTCCCAACCATCTAAGACAAGTGCATCTTCTTCTTCATTGTCATCAATAATCTATACCTCCGCAGCAGCGGATTCTGGTGTTTTTCTTGTGTCTTTGACAGTACGGCGTGTTTTTGCACTCCACCAGAGTTTTACAGCACCACTAGCATCCCAGGCAGACATTTCTGGTGCATCGACTGATATTCGCATCAAATCATCTAAATTGTCTTCACTGAGCCTTGTTCGCTTTTCAGTTTTTATGTTTTTCAAAACTGAGAACATCCTTTCAACTTTACCGTTGGACATTGGAAGGCAGAATAGCAGCTCTACTAGTGCCAGGATGTTTGACCACTTTTTTGCATCAACTGCATTAAACAGTTTCCACCAAACAACAGAATAGTCCTCTTGAACAAGATTCAAGTATCTCTTTGCATAGTCCACCATATCGTCCCATTCCTGTTGCAAGACACTGCAATCGACTTTAGCATGTTCCAATGGAGTTCTAAATCTGATGCTAATGGCATCAATTGCACTATTTCCAAAGGAGGCATCATCCTTTCTCTCCCAACCCATTGGAGCAAGAATTGTCAGGGCATGAGTTAGTAGATCTGGACACTGTACTTTCAGACGATCTTTAAGGCAGGCTTCAATTGCTTGTACACATTGGTCTTTAGTTTTCTTGAGAGATGTTATACAGCCATCAAAATTGGTTAGTTGTGCTCCTTGATATGATACTCCTCCATCATCACTCTGTTGGATGGCTCCTATTACCTTCTTAACAGTAGGGAGATCTTCAAAGGCCATATCCCTTACCTTTTCCATAGCCTTCTTCGTTTTCAAGAAGGCTTCTATGGCCCCAA
Source organism: Ephydatia muelleri (assembly GCA_013339895.1). NCBI lineage: Eukaryota > Metazoa > Porifera > Demospongiae > Spongillida > Spongillidae > Ephydatia > Ephydatia muelleri. The sequence continues at coordinate 1,645,354 of JABACO010000010.1, forward strand.
TAATGGACACTTCATCATTTTGAAGAGCAACACAAAGAATTGCTGCAGGCTTCAATAGATCATGAAAAAGAGCACAACCATAAAGAACTTTAGCATTATGCCATTGCTGCAGATAACCCTTCATTTTTTGCCTGTCGGTAGATTTCATTGATGGGTCTTCAGATAGAATGGCTAGATGGTTGAGATAGGCTCCTAGTCGGTTCACAACTCTCTCTAAAGCAGCTAACTTGTGAGCAATGAATCGAGTACCACATGCCCTAAGAGGCTTTATACCACGACTTCTTGGCATTTCTGATGGTTCTAGGCATGCTTTTAACTCAGCCACAATGTCTTCAATTTCTCGGCACTTTTTCGGTGATTTTTCATATAAAAAATACAGCTTCAACAGCATGTCATCCACTGTTGAGAAATATGTATTTTTTAAAGCATCTTTTAAAGCAAGCTCTAGGCGATGGGAAAGGCACCAAAACACAACAATCCAAGGCATGGACTCTTCAAGATGCCCTCGTAGTCCTCCAGAAGCAATATTGGCATTTGTTCCATCACAGCCAAATCCTATTACCTTTGTCTCCCAATCAGAAATGCCCACATGACTCATGGCATTCTTAAAGCACTGGAACAATCCTTCTGCATTGGCTCGCTTGATTTCCTGAACTGCCAGAAACCTGCTTCTCACGTGGACTTTTCTATCATTGCTATTAGCTTCAAACGATACCACCAAAAACAGCTCATTTTCACTATTCCCAGAGTCAGTACTGCCATCTGCCTGTATGCTAATAAATTTGGCATCTGCTAAGACCTTTTTAAGGATTGACAGCTGATCTTCAGCAATGTAGTGGGCAAATTCAGTACACGCTTTATTGTTTTTATAACCTTCACCTAGGTCAACCCCATGACGTGTTTGAAGCTCACACAGGGACCCCATCTTTAAGAATGATAAATTCTCTTTGCAGATGAAAAAAGCGATATCAAACTTCCTTTTCACTCTTGCCTCAGTTTCAGCATCAAGGTTTTGTATCATCTGTATGATCGGTGGACAGCTGCTGGCATTACTCGGCCCCGCTTGCTTCTTTTTAAAAAGCATCATTGCACGCGCGTGCATATCACTTTTCGCATGATCTTTGAAACTGGTAGTACGCAGATTTGGTGTAATACCTTCAATGAATGTACTACGGAAGTTGCGCATTCCAACGAGCCTAGCTTCAAATTCTACACAAACTGCGCATTTCAGTAATCCAACCGTGTCTCGTCCATCCTTCTCGTACTTAAGCCAAAGCGACGTGTCCAATTCCTTGTCGTTCTCGGCCACCCACTTTTCAACAGTTTTAATCGTCACTAACCGCTTTTTTGGTGCTAAGACACCATCCTCAACGTCGTCCTCACCTTCCTCCTGAGCAAGCGCACGCTTTTTTTGTCCTGACATTTTGTCCGACCGTAATCAATTATGTTCGGACAAATGGCTTAATTGATCGGAAAATGGTATGTGTCCGAACGTTATCGGAAACCCTGGTGTGTGTGTGTGTGTGTGTGTGTGTGTGTGTGTGTGTGTGTGTGTGTGTGTGTGTGTGTGTGTGTGTGTGTGTGTGTGTGTGTGTGTGTGGGTGCGTGCATGCATGCATGTGTGAGCATTCTGGTGTGTGTGTGTGTGTGTGTGTGTGTGTGTGCATTGACTGGACCAGGTGTTATTGTGTGTGTGTGTGTGTGTGTGTGTGTGTGTGGCATTGACTTGTGTTGTATGTGTGACTGGGTGTATTTTTGCACTGAATGATGGGTATGTGTGTGTTCTGTTTGTGCGTGCGTGCAAGCATTCTCTGTGTTTCCTGGTGTAAACAAACATAGCAATTCTGTAGTGACCGATCACTCTACTCATGCACTGAATTTAATTTGGTTTGAATCCTACTTAAAGCTATACATTCAAAATTCAGCAAAAATCAAAATTTCAGTGAAAGTATGATTTGCTATTTTTCCTTTCACTGTCCCATTTTATAATATTTCATAGGGGTAACTCCATATCATCAGACAGCAATTTCAGTGGATGTACTTCACCAGATTATGGATCACCAAGGTGCTGTACAAGTAAATTTTGTGTTATGTCAAAATGAATGGCTATACATCTTGTGTGGTAATAAATGTATGGGAAATTTCCAGAATCATCATGTGTTGTACCACAGATGGTATTTAGAAACATGTAAATAAATTGGGATCATGTGTGCGAAAAATATTGTAACACTACGTTTTCTCAAGGAATATTAATTTGGCATTTGCTGTTGACATTATATTTTCAGGACATTGTAACACAACCAATTTCCAGTGTGTATATATAATAGGTAGCAGATAACCTATGTATCTATAGGAATCATTATAAAACATGTGTTGTATGCCAATTGTTGCAAACAAATTTATGCTCTCAATGTAGTCAAAGTTCCAACTCTTTAGTATATTGTCTCAAAGGTACCACCCTCATTCAGAAATATCCATATTTTTATCTAGCTATTACAGATTTATCTCGGGAGTGGACGAACATGCAGATTCTTCAGATCGTGATAGGTATTTAAATTAATACAATGGTTATTAAATAATGTAATATCTTTGCTTTCACTTAGTTTGTCTTATGTTCCTCTGGAATCTGAGAGGTATTATATATTTTTTTCTGTATGTGCATTTACTTTTGAGATAACTGTGTTCACCAGTGGTGTGTTCAATGAAGCATGTTGTGCATCCAGTGTGTTCTTTGAAGCTAGTGTTGCATCGGCAAGGTTAGTCATAGAAGTGAATTAAACAAATTTGAGTTAGTTCTTTTTACAGTGCAAACATGGCAAAACGGCTGTCCGATCATGGAAGTGAAAGGTGACTAATGTGCTTAATTGAATGCTTTGTGTAATACATTGTTTTTCACATTTCAGTGCAGAGCTGGAATCAAAGGGTGTGAGGTATATTTATACATCATTATAATTTCGGGACATTGTATATTTACATCAGTCGGTACTTGCTGTATTTGGCATTAAATGTATGTGTTTTTCATACAGTTCAAAGAAACTGCAGGCTGAAACAGAAAGGTACACATCTTTCAAATAGTGCATGATGTATTATTAATACAACAGATGTAAAAGTAAAGATAATTCTCGTTGCAAAGTTAAATGCTTTTTCCCTTTCATGTGTGTAGAAGGAAGGAAAAAACAGTTTCGCCATCACCAGTTTGTTCTCAAAACAGGTAAAGGAAGGGTTTGTTAGTTGGTTGTGGAATTGAGGAAAATTGCTTGTCAGATCCCAGGGAGAGATCACATGATTATCCATTCCTATTATTTTTATTTTTATTTATGCTTTCGTCTTGCAGTGAGACTGAATGGGGGAGTCAAGTGATTATTCCAACTATGTTTTCAAAATACACTACTGATACATTGAAGACAGGCATGCTGACTCCCAGAGCTAGAGATGAAATAGTGAATCATATGTCAAGCCAAATCATGCTCTTTACAATGTATCCATCAACCGCTCAACTTAACATCTGCTGTGATCGATTAGTCAAGTTTCATCCGGCCTGTAGGGATTCAATTGGCAGTGGCTATGTAAGCATTAAGCACAATACTTGTGTTGTGATGTAATATAGCATACACGTATGCATTCTCTTTTTTTTTTTTTTCAGGATTCATGGAAGCAAAAGTTGGTGTCAAAGTTTAAAAACCTCCGCCGTCCTAGCACTTCATCAAGAGTGGGTGTGTGTCAATCAGAAAAGGAAAAGAACAAAACTGAAATGCTACACTCCGACGAGTATGAACGCCATATCAAAGAACTAAAAAGACAGTATAGTGGAAAGTGGGTCTTAAGCAGCCTTCTGTCGCTGATGAATGTCACTGAAGCAAATCGACGTCACTGGATAGAAATTGAGATTCCTCCAGTGACAGCTGTGCTGGAGAAATTTACATGTCTTGTAGAACCAAGTGTGGTAAGTAAATATTATGCTTGACTGCTGGGAACTTCATGCATAGATGCTTAACTTTTTTTCAAGATGGTTAATGAATTTCAGCACATCACGAAAGTCTATCATGAAGATGTTTTGGAAAGATGGATTGGTGTTCAGAGTAAGATTCTGGCATATGGGAAGACATGTGGCAAGACAAACGTCAAGAAATTTCTGTCTGAGCTCAGTGCAGCGAAACAAAGTGATTGACATGATATTATACAAAGGTGCAATGTGAGTGACATTTGCTTGCTTCCTTTGAATAGGCTGCAACAATGAAACTGTGTATGCACTGCATATCTTGATGTGCTTCCTGGGGCACAAAATTGAAGGAAATGAATTTTTCAAACCCTTTTTGGTATGTTGTATTACTGTGTTGTAAACATGTATTATGATGATTTATTTTCTGCAGGGTGAATACATAAGTTTGAATGATGCTATTGTTGGTACTAGCTGCAACTCCCCCTACATTGCTGCCTTTGGTAAAGCCCTTGCAGATCTGACTGATCCTGTCGTGGTGGTGGAGAAAACCGTACTACGTATGCCCTCTATGGGAATGGCAGTTGTGTGTTGCTTTTTTTGCTACTACATATACAACATCCAGTATCCGCCATCACTACGAAAGTTTTTCATCTTTTTCGAGAGCATTTTTAACCTCAAGCTATCAGCAATCTTACCTACGTGTGTTTCTGTTCTTTTGGACTCCCTTTCTAAAGTGAACACTTGTTGAATTTGTTTGTTTTGTCTTATTGTTGATTTGATTTTGGTGATTTGAATTTCTTTTTGTTTTTTGTTATTATTGAATCACTACTGCAAGTGTATGATAATTTAATGTATTCATTACGTGGCTGCTGTATCAACCGCGATTCATTAGGTGTGAGCACCAATTTTTGGTGTCCGCTATGCACAGCACGATTTTCGTGCTCTGAGAACACTAGAATTTTTTACAGTGTAAGTATGTCAGAGGACCTAGACGTTCAACTATTACACCTGGTACCCAGTCTGGTCCATTTCGTAAATTCCGACTCATCACGTTCTGACCCAGAAAGAATTCTCGAAAGGGTGAGTTACCATCATGACACGCCTTTTGTTTGGCTTGCTGTTCATTCACACGACACTCTACATCAGGTCTCAGTAAATCCAGACGACTCCGTATTTTCCTACCTAGGAAAAGTTCACAAGGAGCAACATTTGTGGTTGCATGTGGGGTAGTACGATATGAAAACAGGAAAGACGCCAGACGTTGGGACAATGTTCCACCATTACTTGCGTTCACCTTCATGAAATTTTTGAATGTCTGCACCAATCGCTCTACAGCTCCATTCGAAGAAGGATGATAAGGGTACACTTAATATGCTTCACCCCGTTCATTTTCATGAATTCCTCAAAACATCCAGACACAAACTGGGGACCATTATCAGAGACAAGTTGTTCAGGAATTCCATAGGAAGCAAACATCCTACGCAGCTCCTCTATAGTGCACTGGGCACTAGTGGTGGTCATGTTAACCACCTCTGGCCACTTGGAATGTGCATCAACAACCAGTAAGAACATTTTACCCTGGAAAGGACCCGCAAAATCCACATGCACTCGTTGCCATGGTCTGGTAGGCCACAACCAGGGATGTAAAGGAGCAGATGGTGGGGAATTTCTCACTGTCTGGCAGGGTTGGCAGTTCTTTACATGATGCTCAATATCGTTGTCCAATCCTGGCCACCAAACATAACTTCTCGCCAATGCCTTCATGCGCACCACTCCTGGGTGATTCTTATGTAATTCTCCCAAAACCTTGGATTGTAATGCCTGAGGCACGACAACTCTAATACCCCACAAAATGCAACCCCCTTCAGTGCCCAACTCAGCCTGACGACTTAGATAGGGCTTCAGATCATCGCTGACCACTCCTGGCCATCCTTGCTGCATTAACAGGAAAACCTTACTGAGTATAGGGTCTCTCCTAGTAGCTCTTTGCAACTGCATTGCTGTTACTGGAAGTGAATGTACCTGACTGATATTAAAAATTGCTGTTTCGGGTACATCACTGCTGTCGTCACGATCTTTAGAAACAACTGGCAACCTTGAGAGCCCATCTGCATTTGAGTGCCTCTGTGTAGGTCGGAATTCAAGATCATATGAATAAGCAGAAAGTATCAATGCCCATCGCTGGAGGCGAGCAGCAGCTAATGTAGGTATCCCACTTGTTGGACCTAACAATGTGACCAGGGGCTTATGATCAGTAACCAGGACAAACTTACGACCATACAAGTATTGGTGGAATTTCTTTACACCATATACTAGAGATAAGGATTCCTTTTCAATTTGCGAATAGCTAAGTTCAGCTGCAGAAAGTGTCCGAGAAGCGAAAGCTATGGGACGTTCCTGTCCATCTTGGTAAGTGTGAGATATTACTGCCCCGATACCATAAGCGGAAGCATCACCAGCAAGTTTTAATGGTAAGCTTGGATCATAATGTGCAAGTACTGGAGCAGACACCAAACATTCCTTGGCCTTAACAAATGCACTCTGGCACTCCGAAGTCCATTCCCATCTTCTATTACTCTTCAAGAGTTCATTCAGTGGCTGTAATAATGTCGATAATTGCTGAATAAACCTTCCATAATAATGCAACAATCCCAGAAACGACCTCAATTCTTGGACATTTTTAGGTGCAGGGGCGTTTTTTACTGCCTCAACCTTACTATCTGTGGTATGGATTCCAGAGACATCAATTTTATGCCCAAGATACTGAACAGAATCTTGAAATAAGGCACATTTATCCTTTTTAACCTTAAGACCATGATGCTGTAACCGCTTCAAAACCTCCTCTAACTGGATAAAATGCTCCTTTTCCGTTGAACCGGTTACCAGAATGTCATCAATGTAACACATAACGTGTTTCATGCCCTGAAGAATAACATCCATGGTTTTCTGAAACAATGCCGGTGCCGATGCCACACCAAAAGGTAAGCGTGTATACCTGTACAGACCCTTATGGGTATTGATAGTCACAATTTCTGTGACTCCTCATCTAGGCACATTTGCTGGTAAGCTTGGGAGAGATCAAGCTTAGAAAACTTTTGTCCTCCCACTAGACTCGCAAACAGGTCCTCAGGTTTAGGTAAGGGGTACTGGTCCACGTCTAATACCCCATTTACGGTAACCTTATAATCCCCACAGATCCTTATCTGACCATCACCCTTTGGAACTACAACAATTGGGGCTGCCCATTCACTATGATCCACCTTCTTTATGACCCCCTCCTGTTCTAAGCAATCCAATTCCTTTTCCACAGCCTCTCGTAACGCAAAAGGTACAGTACGCGCTTTGAAGAATTTCGGTACTGCATTTGGCTTAACCTGCAGCCTGGCGTGTACACCCTTTAGGGTTCCCAGCCCACCCTGGAATACCTCATGGTATCTCTTCAACAAGGAGTCTAGCATCGTAGCACGGTTAACACTGGCAACCTGACCCACTGTTTTCCAGTCAAGCTTGATGTGCCTTAACCAATCACGTCCCAGCAAGATTGGACCCGTACCCTTGACCACATACAGCACCAATGTACTCAATTGCTGATTATAACTCACTGCTACTTTTGCCTCGCCCACCACTGAAATGGGATCACCTGTATACGTCCTTAGTAACACCCTGGAGTTTCTCAACTTGACATCCAAGTTCAACTTCTTCCAGGTTCTCTCTGAAACAAGGGTCACAGCAGATCCCGTATCTATGTCAAATTCCTTCGATACCCAGCTCCACACAAAAAGGACAACTGTTCTTTAGTCCCACCACCAATACATTCTGAGACTGATCAATATCATCTTCAACCCACTGGGTGTCTGCCGACTGTGGGGCCTGTCTATGCCGTGGCACTTGAGCTCCTCGACACACTCTAGCAAGATGACCAATTTTACCGCACTTGTGACATTGTGCCTTTTGATGATGACAAACTAGTTGCTAGATGAGGACCACCACACCTAAAACAAACAGGTTTCTTCTTTGGTCCATTTACCGATGTAGATGTACTAGAGGATACTTGCTTAACCTCCTCAGTCACTGAAGATGTACTAATTGTCTTGCTGTTCAATTCAGCAGCCTCCATTCCCGTTGAGATTTCCACAGCCTTTTGCAGTGACAGATTAGACTCTGACAGCAGTCTCCTTTGAATGCTGTGATTTCTCAAACCACAAACCAGCCGATCTCGTAAAGCCTCTTCAAGGAAGCCTCCAAACTGGCAGTGTGTCGCTAAGCGTCGTAGTTGAGCCATGAACTCTGTCACGGACTCTTCCTCTTCCTGCGTTCTTCGATAAAACCGAAAACGCTCTGCGATAACTAGCGGTTTTGGTTCAAAGTGTTCAACCAATACCTTTGAAATTTGTTCAAACGACTTGGCCTTTACATCCTCTGGTAAGAAGAGGTCCTTAAGCAGCGAAAAATGCCTTGCGCCAATCACTGTTAAGAGAACCGCAACCTGCTTATCGTCACCTACACTATTTGCCAACAAAAACAACTTCACTCGCTCCAAGTATGCCGATGCCTTTTCGTTCTCTGGTTGAAATTCGCTCAATTGTCCAATTGTAGCCATTGCTTCACCCTCGTCGCCAATGTGATGTCTTAACACCAAATTGTCATAATTGCAAAGCACGAACCAGGTCTACACAACAACCTATTCTAATTAATGCATACTCTAGGCCAATGTCCACTGCGCATGCGCACATATATCTAACAGGCCCCCCCACTTTTTGTATATCGGCCTGAAGTGGACTGTCCCCCCCCCCCCCCCTTTTCGTATATCGGACCTGAAGTGGGCTGCTCCCCCCCCCCCCCCCCCCCACTTTTCGTATATAGACCTAAAGTGGACTGTCCTCCCCCCCCCCCCACTTTTCGTATATCGGACGTGAAGTGGACTGCCCCCCCCCCCCCCCCACTTTTCATATGGGGCCTGACCTTAAGCACCCCCCTCGCTGAAATCCCACTGCATGTACACTAAGACTAAGTACCACAACCAAAAAATTTTCTTGTAACGGGTACCGTAATTTTCCTGTATCGATATGAAATAGCGGTTGTTACGGGTTATTCATACATACTGTAATGATGGCGACTTCAACCCGATACAGGCACGTTCGTTGCCATTATTGTAGCTCATCGTAACTAACGGGTCCTCTCCATACCGTATACGGGTCGTACCGAGGGCGTAAAAGGCCTGATACGAGCCGTGCTTTATAGAGCTGGTACCAGGGATCGCTAAATATGTTAGTTGGGGATAATTCATTAGTTATCTATTGAATACAATAAATGCTGTAACAGAAAAGCACTTTACTCCAATTATGTTCGAATACAAGTTTTGGCATGTCTATTTCTTCTCGTTCTTGGGTTATCTGCATGTTTCTTTCCACATCTTCATCACATTCGTGGACAAAAGAGACTGCTGCAAGTATGTTGGTGCTATCCACTGAGAGAATAGTTCGTGATAATGAGAATAATGGACAGTCAAATTTGTTCAAAAGTGGAGTTCCATCAGCCAGGGCCATTGCTTCAAACCCTCGCACTAAACACACAGATGCACCACTCGATGTTAGCATGAGCGTAGTAGGGAGCTGACCATACTTGAACTACAGAGGTACATGTATAAGATAAATGCATTTGAGAGTATTCTACATTGAGATGATCGTCAAATTGCTGTACCTCATTTATAGGAGTATGTAGCTGAACATATTCACCAGAGTGGATAAGCTCATGTTTGTGAGAAACAACTGCTCTGTACTGCACAACTGTCTGATGATGTACTTCACCAAAGTCCAGGAGTATTTCAAATGGAGGATTCATGGTGAGGAGTTGGCTGAGAGTTACCGAAGAGAGATCTTGAGTGTCAACTCTGACCGATTCAAGAGGTACTATTGTGGAAACCTCGAAATGGAATGAGTGTTCACAATGACTTAAAGAGCAGCTATGGTCAAACCTTTCATCCACAGCCTGGTTGATAAATTCTCTTGGCACAATTTAAGTACTACATGGGGATGGGGTTATAATGTGTTGAACTGCTATTGTTTTGTAAAGTTTGCAATGCAATTAGTTGTTCAGCTTGTGATGGCTCAAAATGGCAGCAGTACGCTATATAAAATACCTGTGTCAAAAAATATCTTAAACTTATGTCAAAACGCTGTTAGCAGAACTATACCTTTGAAATGCTCAGCAACACTTTTTGTTCTCCAGAAGATAGATATAAATCGAGAATGAAAATGGCCATTTGTGACCATGCTTTATAATCTCGACCAACAAATGATTGGTGGCAACATTACCATGCATCTTCACAGTAAATCCAGACATGTTAAATATAGACACTCAAGCAAGAACTTGCTGTTTTTGCTCTTTTGACAGCTTAGGCATCACACACTTCAAGAAGTAGTTGCATTAACCCAGTAATTTAGTATGCAACACCTCCACAGGAAGGCTTCTGGAAAAATAATTGTGTTGAAACAATTATCTTATACTGCAGGCTTATTTGAATAGATCTGCTGGAATGTAAAGTAACGAATTTGGGACATCCCTCAATCCCACCTCAGTGCTCTTTTCACTTTTGCTCTTCGCAGTAAGTTGGGATTGTATGTCACGTATTTTCTGCAAAGACTTTTCCATTCTCTCTTCACTTATTAATTGTGGTATTGCATCCCTATCAGCCTAAACAAATTATCTAATGCCATACAAAATAAATGCTTTCAACTTCACTCACCATGCAAAATCGGCAGAACTTCTTAGCTGAGCCTCCAAGGTGGTTGAGCAGCTGAGATGCACGTCGGCTATCAGTGTTCCACTTCCTCCCATGAAATATCTCACTTCAGTAGAAAATACAACAGGTAGAGTCTGCATAACACAGTATGGAAACTTACATATATCTATCTGTTTGCACTGGGTAACGAAAAAGAATTGCTGCTTCCAAGGCAGTGAGAAATGACTGATGAAATTGACAACATATAGAATGGTGTATTTGAAGGAGACAGAACCTGCATAACAATAGTGTGTAGCCACTGAAATAGTTATGTAACACCTTACTCATATTGGAGGAATGGAATCTGGGTAGGGTGTGTAACCGGTTATCAGGTTATTCGGGTTATTCGGATATTCGCAAAAACCTATCCGTTCGAATAGCAACTTAGCATTACTCGGAAAAATCGATTAGTGAATTTTATCTATTCGATATAACCGGTTTATGTTTCTCCATTCGGAGGTACTTAGGTATTCGTCGTCAGCATCGACAATTCGTCCATTATTCGAATATCTTTTTATAACGATATCCGGATATGATTTTCAATTGATAATTAGAGTTATACTACGTCACTGTAGTTTTTACTATTTATACATACATAACGACATCGGAAGCAATCAATAATTGAGTAAATAGATAGTAATATAATACAAAATATTTAATGTTCATCAATTGGCGATACAAAATATACAGCTTGTACTAGTTCAGTGCTGTTATCGTCGTCTTCACGTAAGTTCATTAGTATATGCCACGAGTTGTTATATGTAGTAGCAATAAATTTATGTACCAGTACTAGTATTGCATTGTTTTATTGTACAGTGGTACCGAAGTGAACATATCTGAGTATTGCGCTAGCGAGTGAAACAGAATGACAGACTTCTCACCCACTTCAAGTAAGTATGCACGCTCTGTTTGAGTATGTGGAGGAGAGCATTATTAATGGAAAATTTCATATGCATTTAGCGAGAACGGGAATGGAGTATTGTGGGATGATTGTAAGTGGAGTACGTGATTGTAGGTGATGTGGGGTGAGTTTATAATGGTGATGTCTGGTCTCCGTGGTTAGTGTTGGATACATTACTATGGATATGTACAAGTGCATGGTAAAGACATACAATTTATTAAACTCTCACATGCATGCTACTGTAGACCTTTGTGTCTCTGTGTTTTCAACTGACATGCATAGCTCTATTTTGGGTGCAAGACCAGGTGGATTTCTGTGCAGACATAAATTATCTTCTGAGTGTGCACTCCACAAGCAAAATAACCTGAATAACCTAGGTATTCGGCAGGAAATTTGGCAAAACCTATTCGGAAAAATCGATTTTGTTTTTTAAACTATTCGGAAAAATCGATTTTCAGATCCACAAAAACCTGAAAAATCGATTAGTGTTTTAAAAGTATTCGGAAAAATCGATTTTCATTATGCAGGGGAGGTTACACACCCTAAATCTGGGAGCTTAAATTTCTTAACCTGATGGAGGCTTCGTAGTTGGTACTTCCACTCCAGCATCTTTTAATGTTGTCCAAATGAAGTGAAGATTAGTCTCTCCCTAATTTATAAACCCATATACCGATGCAGCATGCACACAATGCTGTACATACCATTGGCCGAGGACTGTGCAGATGAAAGTAAAGACGTGCAAACATTTTTCTTGGAAATGAGAAAAAGCTAGCACTGTGTGGAATCTGAGAGTCCTCTTCATTGTCTACAGCTGTTTCAAGTTCCACATCTGTTATATCAGATTCAGAGTCAGATTCACAGTCCAGGACCTCAGATTGAGGCTTCTCATTAAAGAGGTATCCACTTTCTTGGAACTCGTATACTTGTACTTCATCCTGCGAATGGGTCATGACAGCCTTAATCAATATTAGGTAATAATGAACTCAACAAACAACCAATTCTATACCTCTGGCGGTGAATCACTGTGGGGTAGATACTCAGTCGCAAGCAACTCAACGTTTGACTGATGCTTCTGAGTTTTAAAATGTCTCGTAAGCCTCCATCTTTGCGCGAAGCTTACTTTGCAGACCTCACAATGAACCACTGTAGTGCAGTCAGTCACAGTTATTCATAACAATTCGTAACGTAAAACTATAAACACATAAATCCTCATATAGAATACAGCATGAACGCATTCTTTTCACGTACCCTTTCTGTACTGATAGTATACAAAGCAGAGATGCTTTAAGTTACCTTCTGACAACCGAGAACGGTTCCGCCATTTATAATTTGCCAAAACAAAAAATTTGTTCGCCACGTGACTTTGTGGGCAAGAGGGGTGTGGGCATGCATGCCACGGCTGTTTGCGGCTGGACATTTAGTTTCATAATTAGAGCGTTACGGTATATGGTATAGAAATCATGGCGGTTAGCCTCATTATCGACACCATATGTTCAACGACGTGCCTTGCTAGATGCTTACATCTTGTGTTATTATAAACATATGCAGTAGTACCAGCAATCATCTGGCTTCAAGACACACACCTGAAACGATAAATTACGCTTTTCCAATTAATACACGCGCCACGTTTTCATAGGCATATGAGGTACGGCAAGATGGAATAGGTATGAAAGATGCGCGAATTGCATGTAGCTGCCAATTTTACCACATATAAATTTGACATACAGGCAATGTGAAAGCTTCAAGTAGTTGGTTTGTCCACTAAGCGCGGCCGGCTGTTTTCGACCTGAACGGGCTGCCGTTTCCTATGAATAATCATGACACGTACAATGGAGTACCATTGCCAACACGTTCAGCTGCATTGTAGAACTTGAAAAACGCATGTCTTATAAGAGAGCAAGCAAAAAGGACACCATATACAAGTATTCAGGCCTTGCATGGTGTGGCATTTCACTCTGAGGAGGATGCAGCCATGTATCCACAAAGCCCAGCTAATAGTGTAGCTCCCTGCAAGCAATGACTTCAAATGCTAGTATCAAATGGTTTTCTTACTTCATTAATAGCTAAAACACAAGAGTAAGATGTTAATGCATATTTTGTCATTGACCAGTAAATATAATGATGCTATGCTTATACACGGGTTTTGTTCCACAACTGAAGCATGCCAGTGGAAAGGAGTGGTTCATCAGGCCCGCTAGGGTGTGCTATTAAGCCTTAAAAGTACATTAGCACTATTTCACACCCCCACCATTTAATGCTCTTGTCAATCTGCAGGATGCACTCACATACATCGTGCAGATGAACCACCTTCATGTCAATTCTACAGTATTTGTTGTGCCCTCTCTCTTTGCTTATGTTTATAGAGAGGTAGGCTGCCTCTGGAGCTGCATCTGTATTTGCAGTTGTATAATACATCCCTATTGTTATGACACAGAACTATTACCTTAGATACCTAGCTTGGTATTAAACATTGTAGCAGAGTGAATGTTCCAGGGACATCAAGGCTTTAATCAGTTACTGATATGTATATGGCATCTGAGACCCTAGATGTTTTGTAATATTGACAATGGCACAAACCTAGTTAAAGAATAGCTTGACTCTTTAATTCCTTACGTGCATATCTGTGAGGGAATATCCACAAGCCTTAGCAACCACATCAGTCAGCATGACAACACTGTAATGAAGGAACCTTGTGCATAACTTAGGGAAGTACTAACTACCTGAGAATTAAAATCTATTAAGTGATCAGTGATCAAAATAGGAAGCATTCATTGGTGGAGTCAGGGATTACAGTGAGTGCAGAACAAGAATCACAGCTGGCCTAGCAATCACAGCTGGCCTAGCAATCACTTGGCAGTAGCTGTGCAACACAAAAAAAAAAATCAACTACAAAAAATCTAAAACAACTTTGCTCTTACTTATACATACATGCATGTAAATGGCACGTAAGGCTACTATATCTCCAGGGAGAGGTCAAGTGCAAGAAACCTCAAAGGGGCCGGGTTGAGATAGCTCTCCATTTTTACTGCCATTGTTCTGGCAGAAAGGAGATACAAGAAGTCACCTATATATGTTCCACATTGATGGAAAAGCTGCTGGGTGCATGGATAGCTTAAATAAGATGATATTTATAAATCAACTCGCTATGCATAGTTTACAGGAACACCCTGCATGACAACTAAATCCCCAGTGATGAAGTATGGTATGGATCAAGCTTGGACCTCTGCAAGGGTGGAGAGGCACAATAATGTGTACTTTACATTGTTGGTGTAAAGGTTTCTACTTGATCTTTATCAGGCACTGAATCTGGCACTATATGTACTTCAAAGCATGGATTATCAAAACACCATGCATATCCATCACTAAAGTTGTCAACGACCTACCACCTGACACCTTGAAACATCAATAAAGTTTATGCACTCACTGTAAACGATAGTTATCGAATAATAGATCTGATTCAACAGCATTGAATCTTGCTGCGTTTACAACATCAGCTGAACATTGAATGCCAGCTAGTATAAATGCTGCATGACTTTATAACCTTTAGCTCTTATTGCCACTGACCTAGTTAACATCATCTTCATCACATGCACTAGGCTTGTAGAAAAGTGGCAGGATTCAGTCAGTCTCCTTCCGGCTTGCAGAACAATTGCAAGGAGTCAAATCCATGTATATGTATACCATGCATCATTGCACAGAATATCATATGCCTACGTATAAGAGATGCAGTTGCAGAACTACAATGCAGTGTGTGATGGAGCACCTTATCAACATCGTGTCACAAGATGTGGCAGCAATACCACAATCAACGAAGATTGAACTTTCAGGACTATACCTATCGTTATGCTTGACACGGCATTAAAAACTCTTGTAAAATCAGGGATATTTGACGATCTGTAGCGCCATCATTTCAGCCGGCCGCACTTAGTCTATACGCTATCTAGGTAGTCTTAACCCTCGCTAACTTATCACGCTTAGCTTTTTCCTAGGAAAATTGGCAGTGGTCCACTGTTCAGTTCTTTGTGGAGGATATCCAATTGAGGTACTCGGCTTGCGAGCGCTATAGCTAGCGGGCGCTACAGAGTTGAGGCACAAAATTTATACGATGCATAGATAATGGTATGTCTATACTAAAATGGCTGTTACATGTCGGTGCAACAAGTACAGTCCTTATATAGCTCGAAAATACAAAGTGCTTGGTTAGGTCATGATGCGTGATGTCATCGTTTCAATATTTCGGGGCGTAGGTCTTATTGTCCAACATTAAATGGGCCGCAAACAGCCGTGATGCAGCAACTAGCGCAATGATCAGAGGCACTTCTCTACCACGGCATTTAAGGAGTGGAGCTGAATCCTCAGGCAGTGTGCAAAACCCTTTGCTTCGTGGTAGGAGCTCTAACCATTCAGAACCCAGTGTGGAACACATCCTACCAACCAAGCCACCACAGTCAATTGCCTCCCGCTGCTTTGTCTGTGACCACATGCAGCAACCCCCAGCGTTGTCCATGCCTCCCAGTCTGTGGATCTATCAGTTGTTATGCGGGAGCTGAGAAAGGAAATGAAGCAGGCCATTGCTCACCGGCAGCGATCGCATATCTCACCTCACAATTGAAAAGAGTCCGTTCAAGTCCGTATATTAAAATATCCGTTGTTTCAAAGTGGAAAAACATACACTGACATGTTGTTACGGCCAAAATAACAGGTTACTTCGGGCGTGTAAACCGAGCCGTATTAACATGCACCTTACATCCGGCACCAACCACGTAATATCATACACCATTCCATATGTAACATTTTATCGGTGCACTTACGGGCTGTAAAACGGACCCGTTACGATATGTTTTGTACTTACGGGCCGATAATTGACCGAAAATTTTTGGTTGTGTACTATTGTGCTTACGCAGTACCGGTAATGACGTCACCTATTAACAAAACACTTCCTGAAGGCTGCGTACGCCCATGCTTTTGGACATAATCATTAAAGACCCAAAGGATGTAGTAATATCACAGACCACAATGGCAAAAGCTTTGCATATCCCAGCATGTGATCTTCAACTCCTGAGGCTTTTTAAATACCATGGTGTAATAAATATGTAGATTCAGTGTGATGAGCTGGAGGTTAAAATGTACATTCATTTAACACGCGGTCCATGAAAGAATGATACAACAAAGTGTGAACTGCACTATACAAAAAGTTGTCGCTGGTGTTTTTTAAACCCAATAATCGATTTCTTGTCGTACCTTAATCACAGGTAGGGGCTTTGCAAGAATCGTGAGTCAAGAATCGTGAGTCAAACGCTCTACAGATGCTAGAAGACCTAATAGACTCCTACGATTTTTGCGGTTTCGCGGTCAAATGTACACTTTTTTATGGCGAATCTTATAGCCTTGATAGTGTGTTTATAAGCTTTTCACCTCATACATATCATTCTATGTGCAATCGTGTGTCAAGGAAATCGGTTTTCTACACTGTCCTTCGACCTGACAGCCCGAAAATACGATCGTTATGCGTGTAGGTACAGACATCTACATTGTATGATGACGGACGTAGTGATGACTGATTTGAACATGCCTCTAGCTGAAAAGCTACATGCTTGCACTTTAGTATGAGTTAGATATCACTTAGAAGCCGTTCTTATTAGCACACATATACATGTTTGCAATCATCCTCCTCCTACCCCCCCCCCCCCCCCCCCCCCCCCCCCCCCCCCGCGCCGTATTGAGGGTACATGTAGACATATGCATGCATCAATAATGGCCGACACTCAAGGTGAAGAGATTTCCCAGTGTAGATGACAGGAGAAAAGCTAAATTCAGGAATGACCTTAATGCAACTGCATTTCACTCGATCCAAAGAGTGTTCAGAGCAATGACAGCAGAAATTCTGAAGATGCTACTTCCAGCTTGGCATGTGCCTGAACTGAAGAAATGGATTAAAATCCCAGATGGTGCTGACAGGGAGGATTCTGATGACTCAGATGGAGATGGGGAAAATGCCTTACCTGCTTTGAATGCATCTGAACTGGCAGTGACAAGAAGCATTGTACTTTCCATTGCAAACTGCCGTGGTACCACTACATCTGTCAAAGCTCGGATGTTGATGGCTCAGATGAATGACCTGACTTCTAATTATGTTGAAAAGATGTTGTCTGATTCTGGGAGAAAGCTTTCACAGGCAACACTTAGACGTGCAATGTTTCAGGCAAAAGTGGATGCTGAATACCTTCACTGAGGTCTTCAGCTCACTCCCTTTTTAGTGACTCATCAACGAATAGCTATAAAGAAGTTATCCAACTGGCAGTTGACACTGTATACTCATCAAAACATGTACCTTGTCTTGCATGGTTATCCAAAAAGAGGCCCTTTCGGTCAAATAAATGGAAAGACTTGGAACATGCTGATTCAATGAAGTCACTTGTGCTAAAAAATGATGTGCAGGAAATGTTCAAAGAGTATGTAGCTGAACACAACACCAGATAGATGGCCAGATGTTCGCCACATGAAGGAGTCTCTCTTTTATGAGATCACCAGGAATATAACTGGTGGAGCAAAGAAACAATGTGCTCGATCGTGTGTCGACTACATAAAAGTGAACTTTTGCACAGACAATTTTGAACTTGTAGACAAAGTTATTGATGTGGTAGCCCCTTGCACAAGTACGTGCAGTAGACCAAAACATTGGTTAAAACAAGAATCAGCTACCTAAGAAACGCTGTAGATCAGAGGTGAGTGATAATAGTGGCAGGAATAAACACCAGAAGATTGCAAGATCCTTTTCTGACATACACTGGCACACAGAGGACCTGACCCATTTGAAGGTGCCTTTGCTAAAAATGTACCTTAAAGAGCACAAGCTCAAGACCTCTGGCAACAAAGCAGACTTAATAGAAAGCATACATGAGCATATGTATAGTATTGTATAGAATTGACTGAAGTAAACAGGTGCAAACATTTGATTGCATTGCAAAGCTGTATTTGAAACGCAAACGGTTCATGAAATTGTACCCTTAACTTCTAGTCTCCTTCATATAGGGTGTTTATGTAGACGCTAAGGATAAAATGAACCCATGTACTTGCCTGGGTATTCCCATCAGTTTTAATTTCAGCACACACACACACACACTCACACACACACACACTAGCACTAAATTAAAGCTCGCACGCAGAAACACGTGCACGCACCGCGCATGTGTGACACACATACACACACACACGCACACACATACACACAGCACACGCATACACACCAATACGGTTTGCTAGCACACGTATATGTATACGTACATATACGTAAGAATGAAATATTCAACAAGGCGGGGTGGGGTCATTTTGAGCGGTCTGGGAACTAGAACCACAGCTTCACCTAGGGGTTTTATGAGTTTCAGAGTCATTTATAGCGCGAATGCAACAGATTTTGGTTTTAGATATGGGAAACTACAATAGAGTTGCAAAGTTGATGACTATGATTGTAGAGCTGTGGGTTACTGTGAGGGGGTTTTCATTGGCCAGTGCATGGATAGAACAGTATAAAGGAGCTACGAAAAAGACTCTACAAAAAGCTATCTCTTCGAAAACAGATCTGATTCCGTTAAATTTTTTGTTCTTATGTGTTTTGTTCTTATGTGCTTTGACATTATGATTTGGGTCAGTTTCCGAGAAAATGAAAAGTGGCTATATATATAAAGTTATAAAAATGCTTCACGTTTGAATCGCTAAAACTCCATAACGGTTTAAGCAATCAACTTTCTCTCTAGAAAAATATATTTTGGTGTCTTACCCTTGCTCCTTGCCGACGTTACAAGGCACAGTACCCCGAGGGGTTCAAAATCCAGGTAGCTCCCTACAGGAATGTCCAAATCACTTCAAAATCGATATGCACGTAAAGGAGTCCTCGTCACTATTGATTTCTGCAGATCGTTGATTTTTACCTCTTCCGTTATGGAGATACAGCAATGCAAAGTAAAGTCCACGTTTCCCGCTCGAATCGCGCCTTTCTCAGTCCCACTCGGGAGAATGGCAATACTGAGAAAGGCGCGATTCGAGCGGGAAACGTGGACTTTACTTTGCATTGCTGTATCTCCATAACGGAAGAGGTAAAAATCAAAAAGGAAGCGTGAAACGATTTTTAACAGCACGGGAGTATTGGGCCAATGCACATCTCCACCACGCGATCTCTATGTAGTGATCCTTCAACACTACAGCATGCACTCCAGATATTTTGTACATGGAGTAACATCTGCATGGCAGCTAAACATTGCATATTCTAAATGTAATTCAACCACCTGTGGAAATCTAGCTATTACTCTTCAAAATTATTTACTAGATAGCACCTCATTAGCGGCTGTGGATAACATCTCTCCTCCGACCTCAAGATGACATCCCACAGTAATATTGTTTCCTTGGATGCATTTAATCAAGCTAAGCTTATTTTGATAGCCTTTCACTCGAATCAACCCTCATTTCTTTGCCATGCATTTAGAATGTATGTACATCCTTTATTAGAATTTGCAACTCCTGTTTGGTAACCCAGTTTGAAGAAAGATATTTTAGTGGTTGAAAATGTCCAAAGGTATTTTACCCACCAGGAATGCAAACGTGCTGGACTTCATTTTCTATATTATGAACAGAGACTTATATTTCTTGAAATTGAATCTCTTTTTCATCATTGACAACTACATTTTCAGATCTACTATGACCTGATTGATATTCCAACAGAAAACATCATGCAAAAAGTCACTTCTGCATACGGCCTTTCGTCACAATTCAGATAAAGTGTTCTGGGAATGTACATATGAATAGTCTAACTTACTTTGAACGAACAGTCCCTATTTGGAATGCACTGATCGATGACACAGTTATTGCTCAAAGCCTTACAATGTTTAAGCATAAACTTAAGGGTTTATTTTATAGTACAGGCATATTACTGTAAGAGCATGGTGGTTTATATCAACCCGCCTTGTATGTCCTTTTCCTTATGGAATGAATTATTATTAATTATGAATGATTTATGTCCCCCTTGCTATGGAATAGCATGGTGCTTGGGGAGTAGAAGCATGTAATGGTTTCTCATTTTTGGCTAGGCGAGAAGGCATAATAACTAACACTCCAAAGTCCAAAGTTCTTGGTGACTCTTTGGCAGGCTGAGTTTCATCCTGATACAGTCCAATTTACAAGAGCCATTCTTGCCAGGTCAGGACTTGTCCTCGATCATGAAGTTGACTCTGAGTTCTAGTTTCAGTTTTTTAATGTTTGTTTCATATTTGTAATACTTGTAAACATATCAGGTTCTCAATTGTAAACAAAAGCATGATATACACTTTATGAAAAATCATTTTCAGCAGCAAAATATCAAGCTGATTTATACAGTCACATCTAACAAGTCACTCCACATGTGCGGCAACACAGCTGGTTGTAGACCTTGAGTTGACAGAGGAACGTTCCAAACACATAATGGCACAGAAAAGTGTCTTCATTTTCAAGACATCCTAAAAAAAAAACCCAAAAAAAAACAAGTGGTAATGTAACCTAAAAGAGTAGAGGCTGTAGGACATGTGCATGTGGATCACCATAATCTGTGTGACTACTGGACAGGCTCAGCCATTTTAATGCCAATTCATCAACAACTTCAGTTATACCCACAGTTGTACAGGCACATGTGCACATTGCAATGCAAATGTGGACATGTTATCATTAATAGTTACAAATAGGTTAAATTATTGGTTAGGAATAGTTGATATTGAAAGGTAAATATGCCTTCATACTGATTAGATATATGGTTCAATCAGCGTTTAACAGGAACTGTACTGCAATGTAGCAAGAATATTGGTTTGAAAACATGTATTTCCGTGCATGTTTGTGCACATACCACACACACGCACATCACATAGCACACATAGCACACAGACCTTACCAGCATTAAAGATGCTCACGCTAGCACTTGATGGAGCTCCCACTTTGACTATACCTCCTGCTGCAGTGACCTTTGTGATAGACATTCTAAATGATGACCTTCCTTCCCAAAGGTAATTGGTGACATTGACACAAGCTGGAACACCAGCAGGTCCAGCAACAAGGACTGTACTGTACACAACTGGAGAGAAGTCTCCAGATGCTGGGGAAGGAGAGAGGATAGGTTGGGTGGGTGGATCGTGTCTCAAAATGGACCAGAGTGTAGGTTTGATAGACCTACACAGTGCAAGCATTTTCTTGGAAACCATGTTGAATGATCTCTATAACAATTAAGATGCTATTGAGAAACTCACTGCATGTGGAATTGGATGAGGTAAGTGTAATCTCAACATTGATGTTGCTGGCTGTGGCAGCATCTTTAGACACACACACTGCAGTATAACCACTTCCCACTGAGGTGTAGTTTGAACTGGTGAAGTTTACTGAGACAGCTGTGGAGGCAAATCTTTGGATATCACATCACAGTAACGACCACAGCTCTATATTACCATCATCATCCAGGATGAGGACATGGCTGATGGGTCTGAGCAGGACCACCTTTGGAGAAGGCATGACCTTTATGGAGAATGTCTTGATGGGTTCTAGAGCAACTTTGTTATCAATTATTGTGAAAGCGACACACAGCTCTGACTGTGGTGGCGTGTTAGGTGGAATGGTGAGCCTAACAGAACTGGCAATGAAGTGATGGGGAGCTGCAAAGTCAAGAGATGAATTACCATGGCATTCACATGCAGCTACATTTCTGCCATACATCTTGCACTGGGAACATCATCCTCCATGGCAACAACTGTTACATTCACTCGAAGTGCAGCTACAGGTGCAGCAAAAAAACACACCACGGCTTGGTTCTGATTTTCTGTGACCACATATGTAGCCTTTGTTGGTACCAGATAAATGGCTGAGTATGGAACAATAAAATTAATGTCAAAAAGCTGCTTTTCAAAAATAGCACTTGCATGATTCATTGGTAACTTGTCAGTGTTGTCAAAAGTATTGGTTGGGAGGAGGGGCGAGATGAGATAGGAAAGTGAGGATGGGGAGGAGGGTAGTAGGGTAATGAATGCTTGACGATGAGAGAAGTGTGGCAAGATGAAGATAGGACCATATGGCAACAGGGTACGTTATTAAACTGGGTGCAGACTAGATGCATCATTTAGCCCATGTCAATATACCATTGTCATCAATAATGGTGACTTGAGCATTTATAGGAGCAATGGTGACCCTGCTAGAAGGAGATATCAGAGATAGTTCTACTGAAAAGACCTTGTCATTATCAGCAAGGTCATTCACAACGATGGAAACATCCACAGTTAGCTCGTGGACAGAAAAATTCATGGCAGGAAGGTCAGAATCAATAGATATGTAATTTGTAGAGGCTAAAAGAGAAATATGTATTATTTAGCCGAATTAGCATGAGGGCTAGCTAACCAATCGCAGAACCATCTCTGGTTTTAACATGGAGGAGAACTGTTCGACCGAGTGTTCCCTGAAGTACCTGTATTTTCACTGGTAAGCGTCCCTGATTCTGGTGTTTTGAAATCTGGTAGCTGCCATGCTCAAAACCAATTGTGACACCTTGAAGAAAATGATGTAAAATCAATACATAAAAGTACAACATACTGTTGTCATCAATGACGGTGATTTGAGCACTTCTAGGAGCAATGGTGACCCTGCTAGAAGGAGATATCAGGAATAGTTCTACAGAAAAGACCTTGTCATCTTCAGCTAGGTCATTCACAACAATGGAAACATCCACAGTTAGCTCGTGGACAGAAAAATTCATGGCAGGAAGGTCAGAATCAATAGATATGTAGTTTGTAGAGGCTAAAAGAAGAAACATTTATTATTAACAGATTTTAATAAGTATGCAAGCTAACTAACCAATGGCAGAACCATCTCTGGTTTTAACATGGAGGAGAACTGTTCGACCAAGTGTTCCCTGAAGTACCTGTATTTTCACTGGTAAGCGTCCCTGAGTCTGGTGCTTTGAAATCTGGTAGCTGAGATGCTCAAAACCAATTGTGACATCTTGGAGAAAACAAGATAAGGCCTACACATTAACCATCATTAAGCATACCATTGTCATCAATGATGGTGACTTGAGCCCTTATTAGAGCAATGGTGACCCTGTTAGAAGGAGATATCAGTATAATAGTTCTACTGAAAAGACCTTGTCATCTTCAGCAAGGTCATTCACAACAATGGAAACATCCACAGTTAGCTCGTGGACAGAAAAATTCATGGCAGGAAGGTCAGAATCAATAGATATGTAATTTATAGAGGCTAAAAGAGAAATCTGTAGTATTTAGCAGAATTAGGATGAGGGCTAGCTAACCAATCGCAGAACCATCTCTGGTTTTAACATGGAGGAGCACTGTTCGACCGAGTGTTCCCTGAAGTACCTGTATTTTCACTGGTAAGCGGCCCTGATTCTGGTGTTTTGAAATCTGGTAGCTGCCATGCTCAAAACTAATTGTTACATCTGGAGAGAATGATGTAAAATCAATACATAAAAGTACAACATACTGTTGTCATCAATGATGGTGACTTGAGCACTTATAGGAGCAATGGTGACCCTGCTAGAAGGAGATATCAGGGATAGTTCTACTGAAAAGACCTTGTCATCTTCAGCAAGGTCATTCACAATGATGGAAACATCCACAGTTAGCTCGTGAACAGAAAAATTCATGGCAGGAAGGTCATAATCAATGGGTATGTAGTTTGTAGAGGCTAAAAGAAGAAACATGTATCATTTAGCAGAATTAGGATGAGGGCTAGCTAACCAATTGCAGAACCATCTCTGGTTTTAACATGGAGGAGCACTGTTCGACCGAGTGTTCCCTGAAGTACCTGTATTTTCACTGGTAAGCGTCCCTGATTCTGGTGCTTTGAAATTTGATAGCTTTGCTTTTCAAAACCAATAATGACACCTGTAGGGCAATGCAAGAGTGTATGCAATGGTTTTGGTTATGGATATTGTGAGGCTGTTTTGATGACATCATCTCACTGTTAGTGTCAATAATGGTGATGAGTGTGGTTGCCGGGGCAATGGTCACAAGACCAGAAGGAGACACAGTAAGTAATTTGGCTGAAAAGCTCTCATCATCTTCTGCCAGGCCATCATCTAATACAGGAATATCCACATTGATGCTAAGTGTGGATTCATTGAAAACCAGTATTTTTTCAGTTTCAGTGTATTCGTAAGGTCCTATATAGTGGGAAGAATGGGATTGGAACAGTTCTGTTACATCTAGGTAACAGCATGCCTACCAACAGCTGAACCATGTATTGTTCTGAACTGTACCGCCACTGATTTCTTCAGCTGTCCCTGAAGCACCCTCACTGATACACGCGCATATCTCTGGTTCTCCAAGAAACTGTAACCAGTCTGGTCAAAACCAATGGTGACCCCTGGATTGGAACGGTAGAGAAGAGAGTAGGTGGTGATAGGGAGGATAAGGAGAGGTTGTCATGGTGATAAGGAGTTAATGATGTAATGGTATAATTGGCTGTTCATAAATTACATCACACAATAGGGAGGGAGGAGGGGCTGAGGTTTTGGGATGGTTTGTTACAGGGGGAGATGGGTTTCAGACAACGTGATGTCACACAATTATTAACAATGTTGTATTTAGCAGTTTATTATTGTTCACATATAGAATTTTGAAACTGTTCTGCACAATTCAACATTTTCAAATTGCATACTCCATTTTGAAATAATTATCCTTTGATTAATTTTAAAATTGAGACCCAATTTTGAAATTTCGCTGCGCAATTAGTTGGGCGTGGTGCAACTTTCGGACAAATGTAAAGGTTGGGCCATGCCTAACTACATATACTGCCATATAATTTCAAAACCACACATCCCCTTAACCTGCATGTGCATTTGGAAACATTGTACGCGCATGCGTGTGTAGGAGGCGGGGAAACCCAATGTGACATCATTTAGAAGGGTTTTTATTTATTGTGATGGTCTGTAATGGGGGGGTCCTTAATTTGCATGACGTAATTTATGAACAGCCCCAACGTGATGTATGGTGATAAGGTGTAAGTGCTGCATGAAGTGTCACCTCATCACTCACACCACTACCTTAGCAACACCACCATAGCAACACTATCCTGCCAATATTGCTATCTTGTTTCTCTGTAAAACGTTCAACTCAATTTTTCACTTTTTAAAATTTCACTGTGATTAATTTTTGCCAAAAGATGTTCATGTTGTTCTAATCATTAAATAAATTGTGTAGGGCTGTCCCCTCTCCTCCCCCTTCCTCTGTATGACAGTACTCCCTCCTCCCCATTCCCTGTAGGACAGCTCCCTCCTCCCCACTCCTCTATGGATGGTGTGTTGACAATGGGATAGAAGACTCACAGTGACAGCTTTCATGCATTTCAACCTGCACTCTGATTAGTGTGTTGTAAGACATGTATGCTGAAAGCAAAGTGCATTCCACACCTGTGTCTATCCACCATGCACACACATGCACACATACACACACATGCACAAACACATACACAGACATACACACATGCACACATGCACACACACACACATGCACATATGCACACACACACACAAGTACACACACACATGCTTACCACCAGGCGTACTAACACTCATGTGCACATACACCAGGATACCACAGAAACGCACAGCCAGAAAACATTACCATTGATGTCATCAATAATAGTTGCTGTTGCCTTGGCAGGACTTAGGGTCACAAATTGCTCATAGCCACCAGCAGACTGGAGTGCCAGATTGGCCTGGAAGCTTATGTCATCCCCATAGTAACCATTGTTTATTATCCCCACGGCAACAGGAATACATGCTGTATTTTCATTGAAGGTCAGCAGTTGAGCTGTCTGATTGTAGTCTTGACGAGCTGAAGAAGATTGAGATCAAACATGTGTGCATATGTAAGAGTGTACCAACGATTGTGGAGGTGTGGTTTGTGCAATGTGTAGTCTACGAAGGTGATACGCAATGGTATATAAAAGCAGAGATCATATATAGAGGTATTGGAAACGGATCACGTGCGCCATTCAGTTGCACGGCTCATGCGAGGTAGTGATAGTCACACCTCAAAGCTTGTGAAAAGGGGCGGAAATCTGCAGAGGTATCGGGAGGATTTAACTTACAAGTATCTGAAGGTAAGTTCATTAATTAAAAAGTCCTTCTCAAAACATTAGTTGATGTATGTAGATGTCATTTGCATTAGTCAACTTTTTTTATTTGTTGGGTGGGTGTCAAAAGAATGTGATCAACCATAAAGAATGGCCGATTTTTTTCCCCCCACGCAACTGGTTTTGAACTACGCTGACTATATACTTGCTGCGGTGTATAAAATGCTTCTTTTGGGAGATATTGTGCAATGTTCTAGACACAAAATTCATAGGTTGATTGGTTATAGAGATACGTGCGCCTTGACCGCCTAATTTGCCCACGGGATATTGACAATACTCGGCGATGTAACTGTACCCTGTTTAAAGATCTATAAACATGGAAGGTTGTAGAGTGTAATGGTTGCAACTGCAAGGCTGTAAAGCGCGCTATTATGGCAGTATACTGGTAGTAAGTTGTAACAATAAATAGCGCTTCCCGTGTCAGTTGGTGGAAAAAGTGCAGCTGTGTATAACCATAGTTGTAATAGCCGATTCTATTTAAAAATTTCCATTATGATGACACATGCTTTCGTATCTGTTTTATTACTTTCATCCCTTCATACTACATGTATGCGTTTTTTTTTTTAAGGATGGGTAGAAGGAAAATCAGAATTGGAAGACGGCATAAGTACACAGACCAAAAAAAAAGAAAACCCTTAAGTCTCATGGTTTCCATCCCATGTTGCAACCTGGCTGTGCAAGTATCTACTGGTCTTAGTTTGGTACAATGTTCTCCCCATCCAATGAGCTCCCAACTTCACTGTGACAGTGACGCAGTCTCTGACCTAACAGTGTCACTTCCTGTGTTATTCTTCTTAAAGGGTTCAGTAGCATCAATTACCTTACTTACTTATCGGTTGTCCATGATTTCTCTACCACCGCAGTGGGTTGTAGCCTGTGATGCCCCATTGACATTGAGCAAGGTCAAGTGTCATAGATGATGGCCATCCATCTGTCACTGTAGACCTATCTGTTTCCTTCAAGGACAATTTCCAATGGGTTACTATGATTGGTTCAAATACATGTACATTGTTTCCCAGATTTGTTTCACGTTTGTCAGGGTTTTCGCTGGCGAGTGCGTGGGTTGAAGAATTTAAAGCTCACAACAAAAAGACTTTGCAGAAGTGTAAGGGCCACAGAAAGCAACTGTCATAATCATGTTATGTTTTGTTGTGTAGTTTAAGTATCTCCTCTATTCATGTATCTTCTCTATCTGGCTAAGCTACTGTCATGTGTATGGCTTCGTGCTTAGGATCGGCCGCGTTAATTAGTGTTGATTGGTCCTGTTTCCAATCCCTCTATATATGATCTCTGATAAAAGCATGTAGGGTACCCAATAACAAGTCTTTGATTTACAGTAATTAATCTGTGAAATCATCATCTTTATCACCCTATTAGATTAAATCAATACACTACCAGCATATCACTACTACGCCTCAGTATATTGTCAGTACTCCTCAGTATATTGTCAGTACGCCTCAGTATATTGTCAGTATGCCTCAGTATATTGTCAGTACGCCTCAGTGTATTGTCAGTATGCCACATACTTACCAAGTGCAGTTCCATCTCCAGTAGAGAACATCACTCCAACACTGGCTCCCTGTATAGTGGCGCCTCCCAATATGGACACACTGAAGGTTACATAAGAATCTGACTTGTTCACAGTGTATTGGGTTGGATCGAATCCAATGGTGAGGGCTACAAGGGAAGTGTATACGATTAGGACTGATACCATCCAACCAAGCCTCATCCATACAGCTGACATGGTAAGGTCTGCGCATTATGCTGTTATGCTGTAAAATGAAACTAAACAACAAAAGATGAGGGGTGTGGTTTTCTGTTGCTTGGCACTTAACCCATTACTGCTCACATTGGTGAACCCCTCCCTCCACTTCTCTTACTGGTGTTGTCCAAGATGGTAACCATGGTGACATTGGGAGATACCACTACCCGTGTTTGTTCCCCAATCAAGGTGAGGGAGTATGTGAACGTCTGGTTTCCTTCAAAGTACTCATCAGCCAATGCAGTGGTGCTGAAGCAATACTTCCTGTTAGTGTTGTCAAATGGTCCAAGGATAATTGGACCATTGAATATGAAAACATCAGAGGCATCTGAAGGAGAGAAAATGTATACTGCAATGCAGATAGGTATATTCCCAACAGGTTAAAATTGTCCCTATACAGACATTGTATGATCTTTTGAGCTGTGAGATTGATAACTTGATTAATAGTTACACATCAATATGGTGCTTAGAAGAAAGTATTTTAAGAGGCAGATTTTTCTGTAAATATACATATTTCCTAAAGTCACTCTAATAGTACTAATATAAGCTGTTTCTAAATTAGAGTGGGCTGAAATGTTTTTTTTTTTTAGAGTAGACATCAATCCCCCTTCATTGGTATACAAAGAGGAATAAGTAATAGATGTAAATCAGTGCCACCATTAACACTTCTGTACTGGTGTTTACATTAGCACATCATTCTGATTAGCATTTAGAGCTTTTGTGGTATGCCATGCAGAGAGACATTGGAAGCAAGACAACTGACATCACTCTGAGTAACTATGCACAAGGATTCACTGCCTTGTGAGGTTTCCAGATCCATCCTCACTAAGAGATAATCACATAAGCACAATACATTGCTGATATACTCACCACAGCTGTATACAACATACATACACATGTTGAGACTTGAGACAGACACACACACATACACACAACACATACACACAGACACACACACACACACACACACACGCACACACACACACACACATACACACAACACATACACACAGACACACACACACACGCACACACGCACACACACACACAGACACACACACACACACACACACACACACACACACACACACACACACACACACACACACACACACACACACACACACACACACACACACACACACACACACACACACACACACACACACACACACACACACACACACACACACACACCTGCAGTATCAGGGACTAGTAGCACCTGGATGTAGAAGTTTAGTTGCATAGTTAACTCTGGAGGAGGGTCTGTGACAGCAACACACTCAATGAAGTCTCCTCCTTCAGTTACAACTGCTCTTCCATTAACAAAGCCAACAGTGGCCACTGCATATGAAGAAGAGGTGGCCATTATAAAACTGATCATGTCATCACTCGGACAAACCAACCTTTGTTATCCAAGATCAACAGTATTGTGGTGGGATTGTGTGGGGCACTATATGAGGGTGTATTTGCTACTTGGGTAGAAACAAGCTTGGCCTGTAACAGTCCCCGTCAGTCCAGCATCATAAATGTCTACACCCAATAGTGACATAATGCTGATCTGGTGTTATGGTGAACGTTTGCACTGGAGCAAAGCCAATGTCATAGTCCACGTTATACATGGCTTGATTGTCCACTGCATTGGGTTGAGCAATAACCGTGACACTGAATGTTTGTTCAGACACCACTCCATCATCCTTGACCAGCTTCACTGTGTCACCGTAAAAGATTTGCTGCCCCTTTGTAAAGGTGTATGTATCAGCTCCAAAGCCAATGGAGATGGCTGTGTGGAGAGAGAGAGGAGAGAGAGAGAGAGAGAGAGAGAGAGAGCGAGAGAGCTAGGGAGAGAGACGAGAGAGAGAGAGAGAGAGAGAGAGAGAGAGAGAGAGAGGGAGGGAGGGAGGGGAGGGGGGGAGAGATGTGAGAGAGAGAGGGGGGGAGGGGAGAGGGAGAGGGATGGAGTGGGAGAGAGGGAGGGAGAGGAGGGAGGAGGGAGGGAGGGAGGGAGAGAGAGAGAGGGAGGGAGGGAGGGAGGGAGGGAGAGGAGAGAGAGCAGTTATGGTACATGTTATGTAATAGCTCAGAGTAGCACTCTGGACATGTCAGTTGCATGACCACATTTATTAGTGCAAGAATTGAATCAACAATTGGATGCTACTGAGATGTGTTGTCATTGAAGCAATATTAACATGTGGACAAAGTACACTCCCACTCAATGTGTAGTCTTAGTAATTCTTGTAATGGTCTTGATCAACAATGATTACAAAGATATCAAAATCAGAGTCGTACAATACAAAACTGAGGATCATGCACAGATCACATGCACACCTCTAAATAACAATACACTACAATGCCACACTCCACTCAACGTGTAGTCAAAGGAATGCTACACTCATGTAAGAACAGTGTTCTAAAACAACAACATCCTTACACATCTGAGTGAGTCCATGACAGTTTATTGTTTGTTTCAAAAACAAGCCTCCTTATTAGTCACTCAACCTGGCCTATGAGTATTGCCTCAATTGGGTGTGGCTATGCAAGGTCATGATATGACTCGGTTCTCATCCAATGAGTCCAAGTAGAGGAGAGGGGGAGGGGCTACTACTTTGGAATTTGTGTGCATTGATCCAATGAAGCATATGGGATCGTTTCCGTGAAAAAGGACCCAATATGCTTTTTTTTTTAATATTCTAGAAGTCTGAAATGTCCTCTACACATTGCTTCTTACGCACTGAGAATCTGGGTATCTGTCATAGAGTTGTAGGCTCTGACGTTTTAATTAGCCATACATTTCAATGCCAGCGTTACATTTCTATTGCGCGTACTGGAAATGTTATAATCTATGCGCTAGGTTCCTGTTCGTGGAATCTGGCAAATCTACATACTGTAATAGGTTGCATTGCTAACAAACAGAGGAGTGCAAGCTGCAGAAATACTTACAATTATGCAACAACAACACCCCACTCATCGATTCTATTGGCATTGTAATATCTCTTTGTGCATGTGTACACATGCGCCGGATGGGCTCGAACTTGCCAGAACTACGTGTGCGCACTTGTATGCATAAATACTCCCTTTTTGTGTTTTTAATCAGTCTGTACACATGTTACTGCATATCCTTTGGCCACTGCTACAGAATGTTAAGAATCAGCACATGCACCACATATATATGGGCCACACACGTTTTCCAAAGATGGTCTAAATTGAACAGAATTGCCATACTATTGGGAATAATACAGCAAGGCAATGCTCTTGGATCTACCAATCCTGCTCTTTAAATAGACTATGTCTCGTATTTTGTTGGTTGCAGTAGTTGTTAATAATAGTGGACGTAATTTTATTATGTTATTATTGTTGTTTGTTTTATTGCCTGTGTTCTGTTTGTTATCATCATGTGTACTTGCCTGTTTAAGAGATACACTAATTGTGATAGAGTAATAACCATTCTAAAACATTGCTATCACTAACACCTGGTATGTATGCGCTCCATACACATGCTGTGGGATCACATTGATGGCTGAAACATGCCCTGCACTTACGGTCATTATCATCTATCCTAATCACTGTGGAGGGATTCTTAATGATCACATTTCCAGAAGCAATCACAGAAGGGTTTGTAAGCCTCACTATACAAATGAACTGCTGGTCAGACTCATTGATCAGATCATCCACAATGGCAACATTGAAATTTATTTCGCGTTGTGAGGAGGTGAATGTGAGATTTAGGATTGTCTTATTAAAATCCATAGGACCATTTGGTATGTCTGAAACAACAAAGAACATAATCCTTAACTCTTTCCATTCAATAACCAAATCTTCACATACATTGGGCAGGATTAGTCAGGTCAGCAAATGTAATGCCATCTGGAAGGGGAATCCCCAGAGGTCTGAACTGGTCAACTGTCAGTGGTACCACCTGAACTGAAAGTGGTTGGGCAATGGTTTTATCTTTGGCCAGTTTAACTCTGGCATACTGGTCTGGAGGAGACGCCCCTTCGGTCACACTGTAATCTGATTCTCGAAATCCAATGGTGACAACTGTACAGTAAAGCGGTTGAGTACACGATCTCTCACGTGACCACGTCCCACCTACCGTCTGCATCCAGTATTGTGGCGCTGAAAGGAAGAACAAATTCACTGGAACCATCAACAAGGGCAGAGACAGGGACCGACAACGGAGGCTGTAAAGCAATATTATCCTGAATAATATTGAGTGTAAATTGTAGTCTGGTTGCTGCATTGTTCAGAACGCCAGGAGTGAAGGATTTGATGTATCGATTATCTACAGTAGAGCAAGCATGAAGAACATGCATGAATCAGAGCGGAAACCTACTGTCCGGGACAGTGAAAGTAACGAAGTGCGTTCCGCTGAACGTTCCGTTCACAAATCCTAAGTACCCGGTGAGCTGCGACCCTTCCTTCTGGTATACGGTGGTGGACGGTGCGGTGGAGTTGAGGAATTGAAAGAACCCGTATACTGTAGCAGAGACGCGGGCTCGAGTACAGCGAAAACGCAACGTATCCAACACTTACCGACACAAGGCGTGCATGTTGTCGACGTGCCAGTTTTGTAAGACCTCCCTCCTCTGTTCAGACAACACTGCCCCGCTGTTCGGGTTCCCGTTAGGATCACACTGGTGGATGTGCACGTGGTGCTAGAAGTGTAGCACGTCACCGTCTGTGAGGCCACCACTGATAGAGAAAGTGAAAATAAGAGGAGGTAAAAGCACATGCACTCGTGGTTCGTGGTTTGAAAATGGCTATTTAGTTACACAAAACGTACGTGTGATTCCAATCGCAGTTATAAATACGAAGCACAAAACTTTTGCTGCTCGTTGGTGAAACATGGCATCTACACGTACACTGTCAAAAACAAAATATTGCTATTATCAATCTGACTGCAACTAACTGATACAATCTGCGATAACTGGCACATTGTGCGCATGCGTTCTAGATAATTGCGATAGTCATTACGTCATGTGGGTGTGGGAACGTGACTATAGTATTAAGTTGCTAGGCATTTTAAAGTTCCGAGATCTTTCTCAAAACGCTGTATAAGAAGTTTTGAATAGTGAGTCCATACACAGCCATGCAAATTAGAGCCATATGTTGTCACACGCATGTCGTTTTCCTCTCAGTCTCTTCATGGCCGACATCTAATGTTACATCACATGGCTCTAGTCTACTTTAGCACGGGTGTGTATGAACCCATGATTGACACACCTAGTGGGAGGAGCTGCTCGGCCCCATGCCTCTAGTACACTGTCAGCCATGGTCACCCTCCAACTCAGGTAGTCTCGTTCCCAGACGTATAAATGGTTTACAACCCTGTTTATGTTGAGGATGTACCTGACAGACCCAACATCAAATACACAGTAATCCAACAACTATATGCATCGAAGAAGCATTCTCTTCATTGGTAGGAGCTATTCGACAAGAAAGAGTACAAATGGGAAGAGTTTTAATTTACTGCTGTTCGTATGATGACTGTTCTTCTGTGTATTTGTATTTAAGGTCCAAGCTTCGAAAAGAAATAACAGAACCTGTTGGTGCCAGACATTTGTCAATATTCCGACTTGTTGACATGTTCACTGCTTGCACACCTCCTGACATTAAGAAGCACATTTTACACTCAATTTGCTCTTTGGAAGGAGTTCTTCATGGCATTTGGGATGGGAATCAATTGCCCAAATGTTCTCAAATTTATTCACTGGGGTCCACCATCTGACCTAGAGGAGTATGCACAAGAAACTGGGCATGCCGGAAGAGATGGGCTGCATTCTGAGGCTGTTCTGTATATCCAAAAGCTATTTCAGTACATACAAAACAGCATGAAGTTATTCTGCTTACAAGAACAGCATTGTAGAAGGCAAACAATCATTGAACACTTTGTTGTAGATACACCTACAGGTTTAAGTAACTTGCTGAATACATGTTTGTGCTGTGATGTGTGTGAAAAGAAATGCAAATGTCAAAAATGTTCGAAATTATTCAACATTGTTACGCCAAATAGAGCCTAGTAGATGTGGCCTACAATGTAAGAGTGTGAGGGATTAAGCTAGATACCCCACCTCCCCCATGAAAAGAACCATTTCAATGTGGCCTCCTTTGCAAGGGTACTGTCAGGGGTTAAGGTACATACGAGCCCTGATTTATACCATGTATGGAGGTAACATATTCATATATTGTACTTTTGATTGTACATGTCAGTTGCAGCTGTTCAGTTATCAGATTGTGATGCTTGTGGTGTGTGGATGTTATAGCATGTAGACATAAGTCTCTATGGGCTTTTTGTATTTATAAGTAAGCCTAACTGAATGAGATACAAATATGTGGGCAAGGACTAATGTTGTGTAGGCAGCATGGACTTTATAGTAAGAATTGATTGTATGAGGAAAAAAAAAACACTTTTATGCAATTTAACTGCTTATATATAACTGGTTTCATCCTTGCACATACTTAGTTAAGATAGTGTAATATATTTCATACAATTAGATTTGTATACGTACTGTTTGGAACATCTATGCTTCCGGCAAGGAACAGACATGTATTACTGGAATCATCTAGCTACATCAATGTATTTCCACACAAATGATTTATACATGACAGTTAAAGAATCATGATAAATGCATGGTCATTACAGAGGGAGAGATGCAATAATTTTTTCTCCATTGTTTATTCATCCACACACTAAGTTCGGGTACTGTAATGTTTTTGATATAATTTGCTTTGTACTTTTGAAACTTCTATGCTTCCGACCAGGAACAGTTTTAAAGACAGCACTGGAGTCATGAAGCTGTTTTACCAGTATGTCAATGTCTTTCAAACATGAATGTTTAGAATGGTTAATAGATGAATTTTTTATTCCATTAACCATACCAGAGTTACTTAACACAGTGACAGTAGGTTCTATGCGCTTTTCCCTACAGGTGCGTTTTGCTGCCTCTTCTGTAATATTTGCTCCAAGTCCAGCAATGCAGTTCTTAGCCTCTCGATTCAAATGTTCAAGATGAAGATCACAGGAAATATTCTTTCCAGGTTTACCACGGACATTTAATTAAGTTCTGCTCCACATGAGTTGCATGGCATTCCTGGGCGACAAGAGACATGAATATTGAGCAAGCAGAGTAAACGCTTCTATACAGTAGTTCTTTCCGCCAGAAACCTTAAACAAAGGCAATAAGTATCTCCAGCAGCGAATAATTCGCTCACCATCACCTTCTCTAATGGAGTCCTTGAACTCCATCAACATCAGGCCTGGATTTAAACATCACATGCATACTCTGTCACATGGTCATTATCTGCAGAGCGACTACAATCCTGTTGCAAGCCATAGCAAATGCTCACAAATATTTTGTGCCGCAGTCATCAAAATAGAATTTCGTCGATTTTGTCAAATTGTAAGCAACCCTGAGGAAACATTGGTATAGATGGAGTGTCATCTGGACTATTCATACAACTGTAGGGCAGCAGCACACACTATATGTGCCTCAACTACAGTCACAAAAAAACTTTCACAAGCATCCATACTCTTTGAAGGAGACCTGGCCTTTTCCTTGCAGGTGTATGTAGCCCGCTATCAGAGAGTTCGAAGCCACGATCTTGCTCCTCGTTATCTGCTGTGAAGCCAAGACTACCTCCTGCGCGCGCAGTAGACTCTGTTGAATGCGGTTCTTTAGTTCATTAGCTTTATTAGTCAACGTAATCAGCTGTTCGGGTAGTCTATAACACGATGGACACAGGAAGCTGTCGTGGCTTAAAAGTGACTGGACGGCTGATTGCTGAAACAGAGTTCCTGCCAGTATATGAAGCTCTTCCGTCACAGCGGGGTTCCTTCGACTTGTAGATCTTCTGTCCTTGGAAGGCACTGTTTGACCGCACATAAGGCAAGCCTAGCAGCCGCTATTGATTATTTGGCTGTATGGATTCTAAATTGCATTTTTAGCGCGTGACTTGGTTTGTTAATTACACAAGTAAATAAAAACATTCTCTAAAGAGAAAGTTGTTGGTATATAGGATTGACCAATGGTGGTGTAAAAAGCACAGAAACAAGAGTGACAGAAATTTGACTGGAAAATTGAAATAGGCCTATATTTAGCCCATTACTCAGGCATGTACTGTTACAACGTTAGTATGCTAAATATAGGCCTATTTCAATTTTCCAGTCAAATTTCTGTCACTCTTGTTTCTGTGCTTTTTACACCACCATTGGTCAATCCTATATAACAACAACTTTCTCTTTAGAGAATGTTTTTATTTACTTGTTTCATAAGTTTTTTCCTCTGGCGTCTTTATAAGTGGTCACAAATTAATTTTAATTTTTGAAGGGAGGGAGGTTAAAAAATTTAATAATAGAAATTATATGTATATGAGTTCTTAATGTTCTGTACGGTTCCGCCTTGTCCTCTTTGTCTCCCCCAGCCTCTTCTATGGCCGCGGCGGCCTGGTTCTGGCCATGGGAGCCATGCGGGTGGTGGTGGCAGCGGCCAGGGTGGCAGCAGGCAAAGTGGTGGTGGGGGCACTGGTGCCAATACTGGTGCCGGTGGTGGGGCTGGTGCAGGTAGCGGCGGTGCTCCTGCTTCTGCTGCTGGAGGTGGGGGCAGCTCTGCTGTTGGCGGTGGGGCAGCGGTGGGGGCAGCTCTGCTCGGCAGGGGCAGTGCTGCAGCTGCTGCTGGCGGCGGACAGTAGGGGGGCAGCAATGTATCTAGCAGCGGTGGCTGCGTAAAGGGAAGAGGAGTTGGAGGATGTACTTCGTCCTCCGACTAATGCATCTGCACCAATCTTACTTACTGCTGCATTCGCAGATCTTGTAACAACCTTTTGAGCTAGCAATGGATGAGACTTACAAAAGGCATCATTTACTTCACTTAGAAGCTCACTATCCCTAAGAATAGCTTTTTCAAGTCCACCATTATACTCCATTAGTGCATGAGATTTGGGTTCATACAAGGAGTAGCTATATGGGAGAAGGATATGGTTTCAGTGCTCATACACAGTTGCAGCCGTAGTACATCAGATAAGGAAGCCTTTTTGTACATCAGATTAAGGATGACACCCCCAATATTCAATAGACAGGTCACAAAGGAGAAAGGACTACATGTACACAACAGTTGGGTCACCATGCATGCTGTACATGTGAAGTGAATGGTTTTGTGCAGATCCCTTCCTTACATGCGTGCTGTACACATGTTGATGCACATCTTCCTATAGCTTTTTAATGCTAGTGCAATACAACATGCCATCACATACCTTTGGGTGGTAGTGGTAGTTCGGTGACCCCTGCGATACCGCTTCCTCTCGGCAGCACGTTTAGCCAATCGGACAGCGGGGTCATACCAATACCGATTCCTTTCAGATGCCTTAATGGCAGCTGAATTGTCCTCGTATTTCGGCCTTTTAGCAGCGCGGTTCTCCTCGACGTCCTCTTGATATCGCTGCCTTTTAGCAGATTGCTTAGATTCAATATCTGCGTTGTAGCTGTCGCGTACAGAGGCCTTCTTCTTTTCGGGATCGGCCTTGTAGCTGTCGCGTACAGAGGCCTTCTTCTTTTCGGGATCGGCCTTGTAGCTGTCGCGTACAAAGGACTTCTTCTTTTCGGGATCGGCCTTGTAGCTGTCGCGTACAGAGGCCTTCTTCTTTTCGGGATCGGCCTTGTAGCTGTCGCGTACAAAGGCCTTCTTCTTTTCGAGATCGGCCTTGTAGCTGTCGCGTACAGAGGCCTTTTTCTTTTCGGGATCGGCCTTGTAGCTGTCGCGTACAGAGGCCTTCTTCTTTTCGGGATCGGCCTTGTAGCGCGCTCGGGCTTTAGCCTTGTTTTGTTGTGATAAAATATCGTCTTGCTTTTGAAGGTATTCTGCTCGTTGCTTAGATCTCTTCTTTCGATTACGCGAAGGCATTTAACTTCACTAGCCAAAGTATTAAACTGCGATAGGAACACCAAGTATCGGAGTATTTATACTGCATGCTGTAAAATAACTTCATTCATCAACAATAAACCAAATTAACTTCTGCAATAACTTCATATCCTATACAGAACTTGCTACCGCATGAGGTGTAGTCTTTCTAAATGTCTATATGACCTTAAAGGGCACCGTGCAGGTGAATTTCAAAGATATTGGTGCTATTGCCGTTCTTCAAAACCGTTCGTAGCTCGAGTTATACCTTCCTAAGGAAGAAGACGACGACGACGACGACGACGACCAAGAATTATTT
Organism: Ephydatia muelleri; assembly: GCA_013339895.1. Lineage (NCBI taxonomy): Eukaryota > Metazoa > Porifera > Demospongiae > Spongillida > Spongillidae > Ephydatia > Ephydatia muelleri. Next base: position 1,684,103 of record JABACO010000010.1, read on the forward strand.
TGGGACTGGGCACGAGAAAAAGGAATTCGTTTGTTTCTCTAAAAGCACACCGTTTTATGACACGGAACAAACGTAGAACTGTAGATCTTTGAGTTCTCGTTCCATCGCGACAAAGAGATACGCGATCCGTTTCTCCGTTGTCCCTCCAGACGCGAGTGAAGTTTTTTAATGATATTCATCAATCCTCAATCAATCCTATATTGAACCTGCTGCCGCAGGTTCAGATTCCTTTGTGCTGACCTATTTTTGCCAGACGTATAAACCATTTATACGTCTGGGAACGAGACTAAAAATCTGGATGGTGGTGAGGAGGAGGCGTGTCCTGTGAAGTGCGTGGGCATGATGACCAGGGTATGAGCTACACTCTTGGCTCTGTGTGTGATGAAAATCAAATACTCTGACAAAGAGGAGGAGTGGGAGCTCAGTGGCAACCAAGGCAGAAGGCTGGCTTAAGAAGAAGTCACTCCCTTCAGACCTAACACTGGAACTGCAGCTGCGTGCAAGTGTTCACAGCGAAGAAAAACATGTCAAATCAACTCGTGATTTCCAATTGATTTATCACTTACATTCTGATACAAAATATTAACATTTTGTACCAGAATGTAAGTGATTCATCAATTGGAAATCATTGATTTTTGCTGTGGTTTAAAAATTCTTAATCAACCACTTTGTGCTGTGTACGTATTCGTGGATGCAATTTATAGTGTAGTGCCTGATATAATGTTTACAGTTTGGGACTTGCATGAACATCGTACTGCAATAAAAGATATTGTTACTTGTCAAAGCATAGTACTGTATACTAATGATGGTTATTATGGCTAGAGAGTCGGGTACCCAGACTATGTGTATTCAATGCATGCTGACTGAGAATTGAAGTTACTGCTATCGGCTTTATGCAACGCAGGGAAAATGATGTGCCGATATCTTAAATTCAAAGTATAATTTGTGCATGTAAATTCAATTTCAGAAGGTTGAAATGCTGTTCTATACTGACTTGTCATTAGATAATCAATGTAGGTTTAATATTCCCTCAGTACTATTTATTAAATTGATGTAGAGGACACACACATACAAAGTCTGGACATGCATGGCCTGTATGAGGCTGCGTGATCATGGCCTGTATGAGGCTGCGTGATCATGGCCTGTATGAGGCTGCGTGATCATGGCCTGTATGAGGCTGCGTGATAGTGGGGATGAAGGAATTGAATAACTGTCTTCATTTAATTACTCTTTCTTTCTGGTCCTCTTTTTGTATGATTGATTATATCATGTTAGCATACATATTCTGTTATATGTCCTTCAATAAATCTTCGGCCTTCACAGGAAGTGTGAACCAATTTTAAACAGCACTGGAGAGTACTGGAGAGTACATATCTTCATCACAACTTAGAGCCTGAGTATTACATGGCAAGTGTTCACCGCTTATCAGTTTTGGACTTAATGTTTCCAATACCAGTCTTTGTTTTATTTCTGATTGAAGAGATGATGCATGAAGGTGCTGGCATAGCAACTTTCCAGAACCACAGTTTTTGCATAATGCATTGTGCATCATTTCCTTTAATAACTATAACTTAATGCTATATTGTTGATACAACAATACACACTCTATATACTCTGCTTTCAGGGTGAAATGCTTTCAGGGTGAAACGCTTTCAGGGTGAAATCTAACCTGACGTCAGTAACCTTGCAATGGCCATCAAAAGGAACAGTTAAATTAAGACGGCAGTAATCCGCTGTAGTGAAGCCGTCGTGTAGTCGTGGCATTGGCTCTATGACTATCCAGCATATGATGTATTGCACTAATGATTCCCTGCTTCACTAAATGCTATTCTCGCTACATCAACATGCATTCCAAATTGCTAAATCAGTTCATTCTGTATTAATATTTATTCTTTTAAAACTCAACAGCGTATGATGTTGTATGCATGGATTAAATTATAATTTTTCAGTGATATTTTTTTGCTTCTAAGGAACATGCTCAGTTCTGCCGAGGCAAAATTAACGTATACACAATTACCTCATATACTGAAGCAATAAAGAGGGTTGCATGCCACAGTATCGACAACCCTGGCATTCTGGTCGGTAATACTGAGAGAGGCAAAAGACTGAAATAATTAAAAAAAGGGCTGAATGAACCCCTACACCTGATATAGGGTGCGAAGTCAAATTTCTGCTCTGAGTGACACCAGAGATAATGTAGCTATATCTCTGGTGACATTAACAAGTCAACAGAAACAGAAACCAGATCCGTAGGTTTCCCCCCCCCCAGGGATCATTCAACCCAATCTTATTCCATTCAAGTGAACTCTGATAAGTGCGGCGACACCCCAATATGCCCAGGGTATGGGCTACCAATGCATCAGACCACCCATCAACAAAAATTAACCACACAAAAGTTTCTGACAGAGCAAAATTTCTTTCATCTTAACAATCACAGCAATTTATAGACGTACATTTTTTTCTTATGATAACTAATTCAATGTGATGACCCCTGTGAATCCGGTTGGGCACAATTTAGTACTTTTTTCCATCCCATTATGTGTTAACTCTGATCCCAGTGGTGTGTGTATGTGTGTGTGTGTGTGTGTACGTGTGTGTGTACGTGTGTGTGTGGTACACCAGTTTGATATTTGATAAAACTGAGAGCACTTCAACAAGCTAACAGGTCAGTTCGCACTATAACAGTTTAAGATACACAACTTGTGCACACCACAGAAACTGGTCAATACAAAATCAGTAAGCTATTAGACACACTTTCTTGCATCAGCGCGCAGCTGTTCCAGTGTTAGGTCTGAAGGGAGTGACTGCTTCTTAAGCCAGCCTTCTGCCTTGGTTGCCACAAGCTCCCACTCCTCCTCTTTGTCGGAGTATTTGATTTTCATCACACACAGAGCCAAGAGGGTAGCCCATACCCTGGACATCACACCCACGCACTTCACAGGACACGCCTCCTCCAGCTCCCTCCTCCCCTTACCACCCATCTGGTGAGCAAGGCTTTCGTCCAGATTCCACGAACCGTCGGCCAGTTGGAGAGTGACCAGGGCTGACAGAGTGGTCTGGGGCTGAGAGGCTAGTGGGTGTGCACTAGGAGGATGGGGTGTGTCATCTAAATCAAAATCACTGTCTCTGAAACTGTACGAGGTAGTGCATGAGTAGCTGCATGATTCCATTGGGGGTGGCTCAGCTGGGGTTGAGCTTCCAAAAAGACTAGAAAAAAGCCCTGAAAAGAAGCCACCAGACTTTTTTGTAGATGAACGCTGAAAGGTTGCGGCTGATTGGGACAAGCTATCTGCCTTTTCGGAAAGACAATCCAACTGCTCCGAACGGTCCAGTACCTGACTGATGTTAGCACTTGCCAGCGCCCTAATACTGTCCACCTGCATTTGAACTGACGCTAGAGATAAGTCCCCTTTGGCTGGTTGCAGCACATCCCAGGTCTTCATGGCACCTCTGATTGGCTCCTCATTCCTTCGTCCACGGCAATGAAAGCTGTGTGGGCAGAGACCACACCCACTTCCTTACTCAACTCCACTATGTCGTCCTTTTGCTCATTGCCTTCGTTCCCAGTCCTTTATCAGAGCTTTGCCGGCCAGATGGTGGATTGTGGGAATTGCAGAGGTGAGCTCGTTCCCTACATCAAATGAGATGGTGTGTTCAACGCTGACAGTCTGCATCCTTCCCTTCAGTACTGCTACACCAGTCCCATGGGTGAGGGGCGTGGCCTTTGGTTTCAAAATCCCGTACACCACCAACTTCTCGCCATTGAAGATGGGTGGTATGGTCTGGGGACTCTGGAGTACCTCATACTCAGCTGGCACTTTAAAATCAATGACCACATCAGTGACCGCTGGTTGGAGAGCTCTTTTTAGGCTTCTGATCACCTGAATGATATAAGTCAAGAATAATATCCCCCTGCCCCCCTCTCCCCCTCCCCCCTCCTCCCCCTCCCCCTCCTCCCCCTCCCCCTCCTCCCCCCTCCCCCCCCCTCCCCCCCCCCTCCTCCCCCTCCCCCTCCTCCCCCTCCCCCCCTCCTCCCCCTCCCCCTCCCCCCTCCTCCCCCTCCCCCCTCCTCCCCCTCCCCCCTCCTCCCCCTCCCCCCTCCTCCCCCTCCCCCCCCCCTCCCCTCCTCCCCCCCTCCCCCCTCCTCCCCCTCCCCCCTCCCCCCCTCCCCCCTCCTCCCCCTCCCCCCTCCTCCCCCTCCCCCCTCCTCCCCCTCCCCCCCTCCTCCCCTCCCCCCTCCTCCCCCTCCCCCCTCCCCCCCCTCCCCCCCCCCCATAGTACATAGGCTCAATTGATTTGCACCTGTTATCCTTGTCATCAGCCATGATTCCATGCACAGAATTTACTTCTTCTCCCCGCCCCCCCCCCCCCCCCCCCCCCCCCCCCCAGGTCCTGCCAAAGTGTGATTTTGCCTATTACACCTCTGGACATAACCTACGTTCTTAACTAAACAGCAATTTCTGATTTGCCGCAGGAAAAGACGATGGTGGAGTTAATTTTATGTATAGCTTTGTAACATTTACTGCATTGTAGCATTGTTCTGTGGACATTTCTCATGCTGCAGGTGTATATTGTACAATCATCCAAAATGTTGTGAGTTATGCATACATGTAGTGTTACCACAGCACCTGGGTACTGATGTCACCACAGCACCTGGGTGCTGACACTACCTTATCAGTGTTACCCACCCCCAGCACCTAGATGTTGGCACTGCCTTATCGGCGTTACCACAGCACCTGGGTGCTGGCACTACCTTATCAGTGTTACCACAGCACCTGGGTGCTGGCACAACCTTATCAGTGTTACCACAGCGTCTGGGTGCTGACACTACCTTATCAGTGTTACCACAGCACCTGGGTGCTGACACGACTATCAGTGTTACAGCACCTGGGTGCTGACACTACCTTATCAGTGTTACAGCACCTGGGTGCTGGCACTACCTTATCAGTGTTACCACAGCACCTGTGCTGACACTACCTTATCAGTGTTACAGCACCTGGGTGCTGACACTACCTTATCAGTGTTACGCACCTGGGTGCTGGCACTACCTTATCAGTGTTACCACAGCACCTGGTGCTGACACTACCTTATCAGTGTTACAGCACCTGGGTGCTGACACTACCTTATCAGTGTTACAGCACCTGGGTGCTGGCACTACCTTATCAGTATTACCACAGCACCTAGATGCTGGCACTAGCTTATCGGCGTTAACAGCACCTAGGTGCTGACACTACCTTATTTGTGTTACATAGATGCTGCCACAACCCACCTTGGCTTGCATCCTCTCTCCCTCCTTCACAAACTCAGAGGTGCCTCCCCCTGCCTTGGCCAAACCCTCCACCAGTGCTGTCGAGGCCCCAGACCCTATCCCAATGTAAAGCATCTGTGGACCGAAGTTAAGTTCATGAATACAATACCCTGGAATATCCTGCTAAGCTTAAGCGTATGGGACTGACGTATTCATGGATATCCTCGTGCACATAGTGGGCTTGAACCCACCAGTAATGTGTTAAAATGACCTGGGAACTCCATCATCACCATCACAACCATCACATACCTAGCTGTTTGGCCATTCTTCCTCACACACTCGATGCACCGCTCAGTGTTGCTCACGGAGCCATCAGTGAGGACAAACACTTGTCTTGACAGGCCGGGGAGGGACTTCAGAGAGAAGATATGCTCCAGAGGTTTGAGGAGTTCCGTCCCACCTAGGTCTGCTGCACACTCTGCACATGGGACATTGCCTTTCCCAGGCTGCTCTGGTCATAAGAGACACTAGAAGGGAACAGAGACTGATAATTGGGTGCCAAATCCTATGATGTTGAAGTAGCATCCTTCAGTAAGGCTCTTCAGGAAGAGGACCAGTGCTTCTTTGGCACTGGTGATGTAGGTTCCAGCCATGCTGCCACTCCTGTCCAACAGGAAGAGGAACTCTCCTGCAGCCTCCACGTCTGGAAACTCTGGGTAGAAGCTGACCATCACCGCTGGCCCGCTCATGTAGCCTCTGCCGCTGGTCGCTGCCCCTCCCTCCACTATCGCAGCAGGTGCGTGCGGCTCCCTGCGCCTGATGAGGACGACGAGGTCCTTCTCTAGGTTCTCCTCTAGCAAGGTCACCCTCACCTCTCCCCCCTCTCTGCTACAAGCGATGGAGTGGGTAGGTGACGTCACCGCTTCCACCGCTTCGGCGTTGCGTACCGTCATGGAGAATGCGTTTACACCCGGCCCGCTGGCGCGCTTATCGTCCTCATGGCCGCCCGCGTGGCTCTGTGTGGGCGCAAGAGGGTCGCTGAACCCAGCAGGTGTGTACCTCGGCTTCAGCGAGACCGGGAGGGAGAATCGAACCCCGCCATCGGCATCAATCGGAAGTTCTCCTACGAGCCGGAGATGGAGCTCCGCCTCTTTCTTAGGGGGGAGGTTCCCCAGACTCACGCTAAACACGTCACCGCTCTTCTCCTCTCCCAAAGCGGCCGTCTGCCCGCTGGCGATGGCATCATCGTAGATGGCACGAGCCTCCTCCTTCTCTCTGAGCTGGGCTTCGACGCGACGTCCGTCCACCACCGCCACCAGGCCGACTACGGCGTGCGATTGCTCCACGGGGAATCTGAAAACGATCTCGACGGGGTCATCTGAGTCGTTGGAGTAACAGAGAGTGGCCTGGAGCCCTGTGACGTGGCCTTTGACCTCTGCTCGGAACACCACTGACTTGAGAGGGAGACAAACGTTCTTATCTGTGACCATCAGCCCGGCCATGCTTATGTTGGAGATAAAGTTTACATTACAATGACGTAATTACTGATATATATATAGGGCGAAGCATAAACATTGAATTGCTATGGTATAAGAGATGCATCTGAGAAGCCTAAAAAAAGACATAATATAAAATCGACCAGTTGCAGTGACGTCATTATGATACAATTCAATGATTATGTACATGGGATCGAAAATGGACCTAAACGCATGTTTTTTTCACGATTTCAATTTTTTTTATATTCTGAAATGTCCTCTACACATTGCTGAAGGAACCAGTGTACTATGTGCATATTTAGTTTTAGTTTCATAATTATCTCCAGACAGATATATATATAGGTTTGTTGAGGGTATCCACGGCAGAGAATGATAAAGAGAAACACTATGGTTACCAACAGGCACAGTGAGAAAATTGTCAAGGTTTTGTGGATTATAAAAAAAGGTTATGGACTCATCTACTAAATGCTGGCACAACCAGGCCTGCTCTGCCGCATGCAGTCAATTTTAAAAAGGGTAGTCTGTGCAGCCTTTTTGGAGATTCACTCATCATTGCAGTTAATGCACAAGACATAGGGTAACGTGAGGAGTGATCGGCAGAGGGAGTGTTCGGCAACCGCACTTTCGACACAATACAGAGCCTCAAAGAAGGCATTTCAATATTTCAAAACAGGTATAAAAACCATCCTTCTGGGTTGTCTTAGGACGCAGCAAGTATAGTTAAAGCAACTACGTTCCCTTTAAATAATAACACATGGATGTCGAACACTACCTACGCTATCGCGCATGCCGGTCACTACCTAATCTACCCTATTAGCCTCGCGTGCCGTGATGTAATGTAACATATAGAGTAATAGTCTCTATTATGGCACACGAGACTAGGGCCCATGTGGATGTTGTAGCCATGTTTTCCACATTTGCACATTAGAAAACGGGGTCGTTTCCGCGAAAAGAAATCTAACACATGTTGTTGTTTTTTTTTCAATTTCAATTACTAACTTAATGTTACGCACTGAAAATCGGAGTATCTGTCATGGAGTTGTAAGGCACTGAATTTCTAATCAGCCATACATTTCAACGCAAGTGCTACGTACTTTTCTATATTGCGCGTACTTGAAATGTTATAATGTAAACGCCAGGTACAAGGTACCTATTCGCGGTAACGTTTCCAAATACAGGCTGCCCCCGTTAAGAGCGCCACGTTTGTTCCCTGCGCTCTTACCATAGTTGGGCCCTAGATTGCGCTTCTAACGAGGGTGGTTATATCAGCGAATGAATATAATTACTTGTGACACAGATTTAGATTTTTAGCATCTCTGGTGTAAGAGTCTGGATTTTATCCACAATGTTCGGTACCCCTCTTCAGAGAACAGAGCTATATTGTCTCCCACAAACTCTGAAAGACACAAAGAGCTCTTTTTGCTTCTTCCAGCGTCAAAGGACAGAGGTTCCACGTAGTTGGAGTCTGGCTCTCCATCATCCTCCTCTGCAGTTTCTCGACCACTGAATAGCCCCTCGTCAAGTAAGGGCCATTTCGGCCCCCGCAATCTGCATCGTTTTGCCTCGGGCACATCAATATCAAGCTCGTGGAATCCAGCTCGCACGGATTTTCCAACGACTGCGCGATGGATCTCCTTACCTGTCTTTCGCTTAAACCAGGCCGCTACGACGTTTTCTGAGTGACCTGTTTCCACCTTTCTGCGCGTGCTATTATCCGCTTTTCGTCAACGGTTAGCTGAGTCTATTTGCTCGAACCTTGTGCCTCTGTCATGTTCCCAGATAGCAATAATGATGATGTTAGAACAAGCGAGTTTTATATTTGTGGAGCGGACTTTATATGTTTTCGTGAATGCACGACAGTCTTTGGCTTTAGCCCGCTACAAGTGTCTTTACCACATTGATATCAAGTCGTACCCGCGATAATTATGAATATGATTAAGAATACGCCCCTGCGCTTCTAACGAGGGAATGCGGGTGCGCTCTTAAAGGAGGAGACGCCACGTAAATAGTGGCGCAGGCCGTGCTCAAACTCCCGTATAAAAGGCGCTTGGATCCAACCGGAAATCACGTGAGCTCAACATCCTCAGAATGGCGTAGTTTTGTAAGCTGTTAGGATTCTCACCCACACTTGCTGGCTACATCGTTTTTACGTTGTTAAGACGGGCAGATCAAGTACTTCTTAGTACTCTATCGCACGCGTTTATTTGTTCTCGAAACAGACTCGCATTGTGTTTCAGTTTATACTGGAGAGTGCATTGATAACTGTTACAAGCTCTGCGAGGCTTTGCGTGAGTTTCAAAGGTGAGCGTGGCTGCATGAGCATTTGCGTGAGCAAACAAAACAATAAAATGGAGAAAACTTTTGAAAGCCCTGATTCCAGCTGGTCTCATTTACTGGAAATCAAAAACCACATCTCCACGTGCTGAAGTTTTTAGCAGGAGGTTTTCTGTGAAATATGTCTTCCGAACCTAGCGCCGTTCCTAGAATAAAGGTAAGGTTATGTTGTCAGGCACACGATTCAGCAAAACGAATTAGTCAAATAAGTAACACAGGTAATATAGAGCAATGCAATTAGTAAACAAGCCAGTACTGTACATATATAGACATACACAAGCCAGAATCAGCCACATTCCTACTCATCTGTAGTTCAATTGTACCAGTGATCACCCACATTCCTACACACTCATTTATGCAAGGTTGTGGTTGAATGTACCACTGGATGCCTGCCTGTGACCTTTGTGGCTGACCTAAGACAAGTCATAGACCATCACAACGCAGGAGGGGTATGCATAGAAATAACATGCCAAGATATCTGTCAAGTGCCAGCCACCAACTCCGGTTGTACAGGGCTCCAAGATATGCCAGCCAGTTCAGAAACTTGTACAGTGCAGTACCCACGAGGTAAATTGCTTGGTTGTCATAGCAACAATACCCCATTTATGCACTTTGTGGGCTTCCTCCATCAGGTTACTCAGGAGGAGACCCACCAGTGCTGAATGGTACTCCAAATGAACCTTGTTGTCCACACTGCCTGTTTGGGCCTTGCATAATCCGTCGGCCACCTGTGTTCCTCACTGGGAGAGCTGTCCCATCCTTAGCCAATGACAGAAAGCGGTACAAACTTTACCAGCAATTCTGGAAGCTTTTGAAAGACCTGGGGTTGTGGGACCACCCAACATACCTGGCGAGGAAGGGATTGGTGACGCACCCATTGGACAGAAGAGAGATAATGCCAAAATGTGTACAAAATGTGAATGATCCAACCTTCGTATTAGAAAGTGTACTTATAATCTCTTTGCTACATAGGAAATCAGAATCAGGTATCCAAATCCAGTGGGCATTCCTTACACTAACTACAGATCATCATTTTTGTAACAAGTTATTTAGTATTGTATGTGTTGCTGACCAGTACCTCTGACTCATAAATGTGTGCGTATATTGCTGCCTGTTCATTTGATTATCCCATTATGCACAGATAGCACGAGGGACATTCATCCATGCTATGGGAAAGTTGTGGAAATGAATGAACTGAATGGTTTCCAATACTGTTTTAGCTGAAATAGCTCAATCAATATAGAAAACATGTACATTTGCTTTCCTACAGTATTTCATGCAGATGAGAGATACGACTTTGCCAAGCCTTATCAATCCCATGTTTAGGCTTACAAAGGGCATCACTAGTAGCCTCCAGTCCATTCAAGACACACATTCACCAAGTTCCAAGTGTCTATGTGCAGGCTTCGAGGTTGTCCTCAGGCAGGTCATGGACCACCACAACGTAGAAGGATGTACATGTAGTTTAGTAGTCACACAAGTCCATCAAGTGCCAGCTGCAGCCACGGTTCAAGATCTGCAAGGAAAATGAGACGAAATTGATTTGCTTTCATAATGTACATACATCTTTGGCTGTCAGATGCAGATCTGACAAAGTAAATCTGTTGTTCGTACTGGTAGTTCTAAAAAGAACTGTTTTGAGATAAAGACAGGGATATCAATTCAGAAAATGAGACCTGTGGCTGACAAAAGACATCTGGGCATAAAAATAATGTGAATATAGTAAATCACCTACAGCCACAGAACTTCAGTTATCTTCTTCCTCGTCATCCCCACCATCCTCTGAACAAACATAGTCATCATCCTCACTGTCCACATAGTCTCCATCATACATAGCTGCATCATCTGGCAACACCATCTCATCATCATCTTCATCATCCTGAAGTATCCTAAAAAGTACTTGTCTTACAACAATTATTAGGCATCACTGATCGTCACATACTGTTGAGACGTGATGTTCCTGAGAACGTACATACTCCAGATGTTGTTTACAAAACGATACGTTTTCTTGACCAACACATTGTATGTGGAGTGATGGTCTGGTCGGCGAACATCTGTGTATTCGTGGTGACTTGTAGCCATCCTTTGACAGTTTTCATTCTGATTGATGTGGTTGCATAATCTCATCACACATACAGAACAAGCAGAACACTCACCCAATCCATCACAGCCAAGTTCATACGCATTTCAAATGTCTTGGTGTGGAAGTGAATTCTCTTTGGGAGGTAGGTGAGCAGTTGATGGTTAAACGACTCAACCCAGTAGGTATCCCGACACTGGAAGAACACAAATATGTACATTCACACGATATGTTGTTCATGTTACATACCAGATGGCACGAATCAGCGTTTTTGTAGATGAGGGTTTTTCGTAGTGCAGCCTCATATGCACTAATGGCTGCCGGCATAGTGAGAGGCTTCCTTTTGGAACGTAACCTGGCTGTTGACAGGGACTCTCAGAAGAGCAACTTTGGTGATCACCCTGAATCACAGACAGGGATGCATATCACGTATGGAATGCACTAATGCACATAAAAGACACACATTCACATCACATACACAGACATACACACATGCACACCCACCCACTATGTAAATACAAACCTGAAAGTGCTTGCTGATGTTCATGATCATTGCACGTAGACGGACAGGGTTGCCACCACAGTTCCTCATGCACCAATACAAGTGCACCTTGGTGCACCTTGCTGAATAGCCAGATATTCCATTTTTAATCAATATGTCCAAAAAGTACATACCCTTATCAGAAAGTTCAGTGAACCACGTCCTATCCCTTGTACGGACCGTACCGGCACAGATATGACGCAACTGCTTCGCCACATTCTTAGTGCCTGCAATAACTCCAATCAATTCACCACTGAAAACCAATAGATACCTTACCATGCCAAGTGTCGTAGGAATTGACCATTCCGAGTTGTCGTACATACAGCTTTATAGTAGCCTGGTAGTCATGGGCTACCTCTGTGATGTTTAACCCTTTGTAAGAAAAAAAAAGTGAAATTGTTAAAAGTTTGGACACAAGAGCAAACCTCGGGCAATAACTTGAGGCAAGACTATCTTAGTGCATGCCACCTCCCTGGTCTGAGCAACTCTGTGCTGCTGTCTGGAAAGAGTGGAAATTCCAACAATCCTATGTGTACTGAAATGGACGATACGCTGATAAACATGGGCATTTAGAACTTATGTGCATACCTTCCAGCCAGACAAGGTACCGTTGAGTGGTATGCATTTGACGTTGAATCGTGACGTGCATCAGTTATAACCCACTATATTGTAAAAATATTAATTAACTTTTTATTTTGTGGCACTCTAACCTCTCCACTTTTAGCATGGTGAGGGCTTTCCTTCACACGTTCAACAGCAGCTTTCATGGACTCTTCTGCTACATCTGTCACCACTTGCTGGTAAAGTTGGTTTAGATAAACTGAATGAACATGGATTAGAACAGGATGTAAAATAATATAAATCGATCATCTCAGCCCCCACCTGAACTGATGTATTTATGCTTCACTACACCCATACCAGCAAATAAAGCGAAATTCATGTACTGGCGAGGCAACATGCCAGCACAGGTGAAAGCATGGACCAGTCTGCAAAAAGAATCACATTTACATTGATATTACTAAATCCAAATAGTACTCTTACTTCTGATTAGCAAGGTAATGACCAGACAGCACTCTGGAACTAGCCCAGACACGTGACTGCTTGCAGTGTGGGCAAACAAACTGGACCCTAGCTACATGTCCCTTCTAAGTGAGTAGTAAATGAGTTTTATACAGAGAATTGAACAGAATTACTTACGGTACTCATACCTTTATGAAAGAAGCTATAGTCCAAATTGAACAGAATTACTTACGGTACTCATACCTTTATGAAAGAAGCTATAGTCCAAGATGGGTTGGAGAGACAGCCACACTGCTGGACAAGGCCCGAACAAAGACTCTTGAAGGTCTTACGCTCGACCACAAAGAGGTCTTGGTCACTGGCATCTTCGTCTCCCGTATAGATTCCTAAGTAAGTTAGTAAACCCAATTTTGTATAACCGAACGTACATGTATGTATCCATCCAACTAACCTGCAGAATCCAACATCATTTCATTCCTAGAATAGGATGTTCTGCTATTTGAGGCCTGGACATTCTCGGGTTGTGTCAATACACGGTCCAGCAAAGTATTCAACACGCTGATAGTAGCGTTCCGCTTGCAACCGGGTGCAAGTAGTTGCTTCGCTGCCTCAAATCTACGCAGAAAAGTTTCCTTTTCCTCTTGAGAGGAAAAGGACCCTTGCAGATGCAGTCTAAACCTAGAGTACGTATCTTCTGGTGAAGAGGTCGCCATTATACGAACATGTGATCCAGTTTGTTAACTTAGTGTTATTAACTTCAGAAATGGTATTGTTGCATGAAATGGCATTCAAAACATGCATGCGTGCTTGAACTTGTACGCTGTAACTTTTGTTGCCAAGCCTCTAGCTCTATGTATAAGAAGCCACCATTTTTAATCTAAAACAGCCGCACGGCCGGTTGAAATTTTTGGATCCAAGCTCCTTTTATACGGCAACTCCTGCTTTAACGAGAGCAGATCAGACTGTAATCGTTTAACTATTATTATTTTTGGAAGCTAATTGAAGTCATAAATTGTATTACACATGTACAAGTCTTCAACGATTAAAGTCTATAGACTTATAAAGTACTGCACATGTTTTTAATAAATACACAGGAAAAAAAACGCGTCGAATCACTTTATGATTTTCAAATGATTTGCCACTTACATTATGTTACAGAATGTTTACAGACTGTAACATAATGTAAACATTCTGTAACATAATGTAAGTCACAAATCATTTGAAAATCATAAAGTGATTCGACGCGTTTTTTTCCTGTGATATAAGTAACTAATTTGCAACTTCAATTGTGCTCCATCTCACCATTAGTGGACGAGCGTATCCGTGTATTAGTGGACGAGCGTATCCCGTGTATTAGTGGACGAGCGTATCCGTGTATTTGCTGTTGCACTGTTTTGACTGTATGCTTATGCTTGTCACAGCTGTCTGCACGTATTCAGTAGGTCTTTATACCTCTACAAGAGGAATACATTTAGCTTTTTGAATTAGATTAATGTACAAATTCGACTTGCATTTCATTCTAGTTATTAAATGTGTAAATTCTTTCACCTGTAAATAAGTGCATGTAATTGTAAAGAATTCCGTATTGCTACTTTCATTCGCATCGAATAACTCATTAAATGTTCTGCATTTCTCTACATAGCTTGAATTTTGGTGTCTCTATTTCAACATGTTTTTTGTGGCGATCCAGTTTGCAAAGCCTGGGGACGAGGCTATGAGATTTGCATCAAACATGACGTGTGGCAGAGTTAGCAAGTATGGAATGCTTTATCCAGAATCAGTTTACGATTACGAATAGACCTTTTCCATGTGACCACTCCGTAACTGCAGTCCGTGACCTATCGCACGAGATCGTTCCACTTTCAATATGTTCACGTTCGTTCATTATGGTGTTCAAGGGGGTTGTGTGTGTACCGTAGCTTGAATTATGGTGCCCCTATTTCAATATTAGCCGTTGTCACCGGACAGCTGTAACTGTTTACGATTACGAATAGACCTTTTCCATGTGACCACTCCGTAACTGCAGTCCGTGACCTATCGCACGAGATCGTTCCACTTTCAATATGTTCACGTTCGTTCATTATGGTGTTCAAGGGGGTTGTGTGTGTACCGTAGCTTGAATTATGGTGCCCCTATTTCAATATTAGCCGTTGTCACCGGACAGCTGTAACTATTCTCTCCATATCCTTTTAAAATACAAAAATGTGTCATCGTCTCATCTCCAATCACCACGGCAACTCCAAAGTCTCAATCAGTTCTACACAGCAAATCAGATTGCATAAAAAATTGCATAAATTTTGAAAAGAACAAAAACAAAAAGGAAAAAAAAAAACAAAGAAGCTAACCCACATACGTTGGTTTGTCGGTAAACATGTAAGGCATATATATATCTGTACATTGTAACATGTTGCATCATCACAGTCTTAAATACAGAAAAAGAACCAGTTGTGAAAAAAAAAAAATGAGGAAAAAAAAAAAGAAGTGGTATCCATTGTCATCCCTTTCCCTCCTGCCTCCCTCCCCTAAGTATTCGACCCGACGCGCGACCCCTCGGGGGCTCCCATCTGCGTGAGCACCTTATCAAGCCACTGCAGGGGTCCGTTGAGGTGTATCTCGATCCAGCACGGAGTGCAGGTCACAGTCTGTCTCCTGTACTCCGCCCCCCAACCCTTGACGAAGCTCACCCTGATAGTACACATGCGGGTCAGCTGGTACACCGCCTCGAACCCTTGGTTCACCGACTGCGCCAGGAGGTGCGCAAACTCCTGGTTGTTGAAGATCTTGAGATGGCACCCAGAGGGGACCTTGCAGACGGTGGCGGCGTGCCAGCCGTAGCGGACGTTGGCGTTGGGGCTCTGGATGAAGATGCTGCTCGACTCGCTCGAGCACTCTGCGAAGACCTCGCCTCCGACGTAGAAGAGACGCACCCCTCGCCCGATGTGGCGCCTTGTCTGCTCGATGATGGGGTCCCTGTGGATGTTGGAGAGGAGGCCCAGGCAGAAGCGTTCGGCCGAGCTTGGGTCCGTGTAGCCGTCGATGGTGAGGCTGGGCTTGGCGGCATTGAAGACCTCCCCCACGCGATTCTTCATCTCGTAGTAGGAGACGGAGCACCAGTAAGCGGGCTCACAATATGTCACCACTTGGTAGTCCGGGGGGAGGGCTACGTCTGTAGAAGGGGGAGGGGGAGGGAGGAAGAGGGTTGAGAGGGGAGGGGGAAAAGGGTTGAGATGGGGAGGGGTAGAGGGTTGAGAGGGGAGAGGGAAAAGCGTTGAGATGGGGAGGGGTAGAGGGTTGAGAGGGAAGGGGGAAGAGGTTGAGATTGGGAAGGGGAAGAGGGTTGAGAGGGGAGAGGGAAAAGCGTTGAGATGGGGAGGGGGTAGAGGTGGGAGGGAAGGGGAAGGGGATAGAGGTGGAGATTGGGAAGGGGACAGAAGAGGGTGGAGATGGGGAGGGTAAGAGGGAAGGGGGACGAGGGGGAAGGTGGGAAGAGGGAAGGGGGAAGAGGAGGGAAGGGGGATCGAAGAGGGAAGGGGGAAGAGGGAAGGGGGAAGAGGGAATGGGGGAGGGAAGAGGGAAGGGGAAGAGGGAAG
>JABACO010000010.1:1708787-1723787 GCA_013339895.1 Ephydatia muelleri
CACCTCCACCACAACATATGCACACACACATACACACACATATGCACATACACATGCACACACACATGCACACACACTACACATATGCATGCACACACATATGCACACACACATACACACACATATGCACATACACATGCACACACACATGCACACACACTACACATATGCATGCACACACACATACACACACATGTGCACACAAGTGACTCTGATGCTATCACTGCAATGTAAATTGTTTGGAACACACGACTGTCCCTGTACACAAAACAACGTGTACTCGCATTGACAAACACGCACACCTACACATCCACACACACATCACTCCTGCAGTCATAGAGCTGCCTCCACCACCTCCATACGTGCCCAGCAGGAGGGGGCGGCGGCTGTCATCCAGCGCTCCTGGAGAAAGAGGAGGGCCAGGGTGAGGCAGACTCACTTCCAGGAGGCCCTCGGGAGGGCTGTCCTGCAGTTGCAGGGTGCCCTGAGAGCTCACATGACCCGGAGACGAGCCTTGGAAGTGGCCCCGCTACCTCCCTCTGCCCCTCCCACCTTCCTCCTCCTCCTCCCCAGATTCCCTGACCTCTGTGTCCAGTGAGGGTCTCTCCGAGGAGAGTGAGAGAGGGGAGGGAGGGGAGGGAGGGGAGGAGAGTGACTTGTCTGCACGGGTGGAGATGATCCAGTCTGCGCTGCGGGCGTACCAGAGCAGGAGGATGGCCATGTTGGACCTTACTACGAATGTGTGAGTGTGTATGTGTGTGAGTGTGTGTGTGGGGGAGTATGTGGGTGTGTAGGAGTGTGTATGTGTGGGTTATAGCTATGTGACTTGAAGGACCATGTGAGTGAGGTTGTCCTTAGAGATTTGTACACATCTTGGATTGCTAACACATTGAAGTGTACACTTCACACAAGGTTTTGTTTTTGCAACAGATTGAAGACTGCAGCCATATTTGTGGGTGTGGTTTGTGCTGTTATGTCACATCTCCACCCAAACCACCCTATCCACCCTCTCCTCCTCCTCCACCCAAACCACCCTATCCACCCTCTCCTCCTCCTCCACCAACACCCTATCCACCCCTCCTCCAACCCAACCACCCTATCCACCCTCTCCTCCTCCTCCACCCCAACCACACTATCCACCCTCTCCTCCTCTCCACCCAACCCCCCTATCCACCTCTCCTCCTCCTCCACCCAAACCACCCTATCCACCCTCTCCTCCTCCTCCACCCAAACCACCCTATTCACCCACTCCTCCTCCATCCCTTCAACTTTGTCGCAATGTGAAAAAGATGAAGGATGTATTTAAATGTCAATATCCTTCTTTCCCTTTTTTACTGAGTGAACTGGGAATGATGTCGAGTTATTGATTGTAGTTCTAATGTACTTGAATGATAAGTACAGTGAAGGGGGATGGTGGGAGAAGGTGGAGGGGATAGTGGAGTGGAGGAAGATGGTGGAGGGAGATGGTGGAGGGAGATGGTGGAGGGAGAAGATGGAGGGGATGTGGAGGGAAGAAGATGGAGGGGATGGTGGAGGGAGATGGTGGAGGGAGATGGTGGAGGGAGATGGTGGAGGGAGAAGATGGAGGGGATGGTGGAGGGAGAGAGAAGATGGAGGGGATGGTGGAGGGAGAAGGTGGAGGGAGATGGTGGAAGGAGAAGATGGAGGGGATGGTGGAGGGAGAAGATGGAGGGGATGTGGAGGGGATGGTGGAGGGAGAAGATGGAGGGGATGGTGGAGTGGAGGGAGATGGTGGAAGGAGATGTGGAAGGAGATGGTGGAGGGAGAGGGTGAAGGGAGAAGGTGGAGGGAGAAGGATGGAGGGAGAGGGTGGAGGGAGAAGGTAGAGGAGAAGGTGGAGGGAGAAGGTGGAGGAGAAGGTGGAGAGGCACAATCATTATCACCTCTATTTCCACAGGACTCTATTCACACGAAGAAGACACAAGTGGAGATGACAGTTTCACGACCACATCCTTGGATGAAATCACCACTTCCTCTGTTGTGTCCAATGCCTGCAGCTCCTCCAATCACATGCGCTCGTCCGCGTCAGCACCTTTGCAGCCCTTGGATGAGCCACACCCACCCAATCCCGCATGCCCCACCCCCAGAGGGCTGCTTCTCCCAATGTCCCCCGTGATGCCACGCCCACAAGCAGAGGCATCACCGCCCGATAAGCCACGCCCACAAGAGCAGACACGCCCCTTTAGCGAGTCTCACAGTCAGGAGCAGAGGCAGCCATCCAGCAAACCCACGGATCAAACCATGGAACCGTGCGCCCCCACCCAACCCCCTCCACTGGACGCCATGTTGCAGGAGAAAGGTGTGGAGGCTTGGAGGACACTGGACTGTGCCAGTGGGGTTCACGTGGTGACATCATCGATGGTGGACTATACCTCTCCCCCGCCCAGACCACGCCTCCCGGAGGACCCCCACCACCACCCTCACGAGATGCACTCGTCACTAAAGATCTCTCGCGCCAGTAGGAGGTGTGGCGCCCGATCTGCAGGCAAAGGTATAAACTAGTTAATTTGTGTCTTTGCTACTACAATAGCCAGCCATGTGTTGTTGAGGGCCAACAAATTAATACAATTCTGAAATGTTTGGGAAAGACGATTTTATTTCCTGTTGAATAGATGTTGTGTCCTAAGACCAATGCTATCACAACTTGTGCTGTGTTTCTATTTAAGGGTTGTGCTATCGAAATTACAAACTGTTTCTTGCACAAGTTTTTTTGTGTGCAGCTCTGCCGAACTGCTGAGCCGTGCCACTATGAATGCAGTGTGCTTATAGCTGGTTGACCTCAGTGTGTGTGTTCTATTTCTGGCATCCACAGGCTCTCTGCACTCGAGGTCCATGCAAGTGTTAGGAAATGCCAAATTGTATTCCAAGCGCTCTCAAAGTGCCCACCAGATCACTGTTGAGTCGAGTAGCAGTGAGGTAGAGGAAGTGCTTGATTCACCAGAGAAGGTACTCTTGACTGAAGAGTTGTCATAACAACCCGATCTACGATACTGTGTGTATGTATGTGTGTGATGTACATTGTCTTCTAATGATACCAAGTCATTCTATCTGGATACATGCAGAGTGCTCTCATTTAAGATGTTCTTGCATTGCTTCACGCAAGGCTAAACATGGTTCTTGTTCCAATAATTTGACACAGTACAACCAGTTTGTTAAGTGAATTAGTGATGATTTGTTATCAGTATTGAATCTTTGAGTTAAATTGATATTGGGGATAGTTTTCTAGTTTCGAATTTGATCAAAAATCAACAACTGAGTGTTTACTTCACAAGGAGCCTGGGATGCCATTTTGCTCCTTTTCTACCTTATGGATACCTTATGGGAGTGTGGCAAAACAGATTATTTATCTCTTGTTGTTGTTGAGTCGTTTCACAACCAGTAGCATCAATATTTGTCTAGAAGCTAGGAATCAACGAAGTAATAGCAAAGAAACGCAAATTATGATGCAAGTAATAAGTTAGCTTATTGCTTATTCACTATGTCGCAGCCTTGAGCTACATACCGATATACCCAGGGTTCTTTCACTTGACTATTGGGACTATGTGTCTGACAGGCTGACTCCTATATTTCAACCTGGAGAAATTTAGATATTCTTTAGCGGGATTCGTAATAGAACGAGTTCGATATCACCGACTATCCCCGGTCGGTCGGGAAGTGTAATTCTTGTTCAGACTTTTTTATAATCCCCTCCCCCCCCCCCCCCCAAACCCCTCCCCCCACCCTTTGTAAACATCTGTAGGAATAGACATCTTGTTAGGGAATGGCGAAACTTTTGCTTCTGTTCACAATTGCGTTCTTTGTCAGCGAGTTTTGGAATTGCGAAGGTAAAATCATTATAATCTATGGACTCAGTTCGTTCCAATTTACAATGATGTGTAAATGAAATGAGTGCATGGCTTTTCACCCCCATATTAAAATATGATCGCTACATCATCCAACCCCGAAAGGAGGCTATCCCGCACTGTCTACGGTGCGTGTTGGCGGTCTCATGATGCAGGACATTAAGAAAGACGGCCTCCATCACGCCCGCATATATACCGATCTAAGGTTTACTTGCAACGGTGCAATTACAGCGTGGGTCGTATTGACAGTGACAGACGCGGATTGTGTTAGCCAAAGTCCACAGCTACAAATATGGAAAACAACAAATGGTGGTCAAACTTATAACCCGTATTCCGCAAATAGTAACGACCCAGCCACGCAGAACGTGACATTCTGTAATGGAAGCGTACTTGGCTTGTACCAGCCTGTTGCGCCGCCCATCTCGTTATTGTACGTTGATGGAAAAGGAGGGTCGCATAGCTACAGCGCTAATGACCGTGATGCGACCACAATAAATACGACCACGACGCTACGTTGGAAATACCCGTTGGTGGGGGCGGTGACAAGTACGTAAGTGGCAAAAAAAAAAAAAAAAAAGTCGCTTTTTTGAAGTGGAAGGAGGGAGGGGGGGGGGGGGGGGGGGCGTTATTTAATGTGACGCTGATTTCGCACTCTCAGATCCCCCAGGCTGCTTCACTGGACTGTCTACTGAGGATGTATGGTACATCGTAAACGCAAGGAGACTACTGTCAAACACCTGTGCATGTAGCTTAGATGGCTTTAAAGCCTCTTGTAACTTTCAAGAATGCTCCAGTGTCACCAGGTTTTATATTGGTGCGGTATTCACGCCCACCTTCATTCAAAATACTGCTCTCCAATTGCACATAATCTACTTCAACGGGACTTCAAATGTGACTCTGGTGATGAATGGAACTCCAAACATATCCACATTTACATTTGAGTTTGTACCACCGCAACAGTTAGTTATCTCATCTGCTTCCCGATTGCACCTGACTGATGGCAATAATGAGAGTGTTGCCTTTGCTTCTTTGGAAAACGGCAAGCCTTTAATTGCTGTACAATATACTGACAGAAGTGAGGAGGGCGTGGCTGACCATTGACCTTGATTTCATCCTTCCTGTTCCCCTTCCCACAGGTGAGTGTAGCTCTAGCAGCCTTGAACAACTCTACAATAGCAAAGTTTTCCAAACAGCCTACAGGAATATGAAAATAACATATCCATATAACTACTCTTTGTGTCAACAATGTCTCCTTCCAAACATGACCTTCACTTCCACTGGTGCTGTGGCAAGGTGGACATTTACTGCTGCCAATCAGAATAGCAGTAGCACTACAAACACCACCTCCTACCCACATTTTGAGCTGTGGAGGAAAGCATCAGATGGAGACAAGGGTTACACACTCCTGAACAGTACTGCTGGGATGCAGCCAATGGAAGCTGGTCCCCCTAATGTCTACGAGTACAGACTCCAGACACACTGGTTCTTCCAGGAAGGGGATATTCTTGGTTTCGAGTTACCTCCACCTGATGCATCACAACTGGCACTGATGTTTGTCATAAATGATATCTATCTGAGGTACTGTCAACCTGATAACTTCACACTATGCTCCAATCTGTCCATAGTGCCTCTTTTAACCCCTGAAGTCCTCCCCAATGGTAAGCATCCATGCTATTGCTTAACGCAGACTTGTATCGCAATAATTCACAGTGGTTCTAGACAACTCTACCGTTGCAATGACGCTCACATCACTTGCAAGCTATGGCATCTCCATCACATCTTCCGACACTACCTCTTCCATATCTCACGCCTCCTCTACTCCAAATCCCTCTGTCCTCCACTCCTCTGTCTCCATCTCCTCTATCACCGATGTCCCCACCTCCTCCGTGCCTACTTTCTCCAGCCTACCTGCCTCCACCTCTTCCACACAGGGAGACAGTGCTGGAAGCACAACCGTGGCTCCAGTGATTGGACCAATAGTGGGTCCGGTGTTGGGAGCCATTTTGTTGGTGGGATTGGTGCTGTGCTTGACAGCATTCATAGTGAACAGGAGAAAGAGGAGGAAGATGGTTGGAAGGTACATGGTCCCCCTGAGAGAAACCTTGGTCCTGGAGAATGTTATATACGATGGAGTGAGCCAGGCACAGCCATTGCTTCTGAATGAAGCTCTGCACAACCCATTATACAACAGTGAGGGTGCATATGTGTTTCAATGTTTAAGGGTTAACTTCTTTACGTGCAGATAACTATGAAAATGGTCTAAACCTCGGAAAGCACAGTATTCCCGTTGAATATGCTGTTGTCACAAACAGTTCGGCTACTCTGTATAACCAATTTGTAAGTTACCTAGTACAACAAAATACACCTCGCATTTATGTGGGGGTGTGGCCTACGGTATAACAATATGAACTAATATGGCCTTGGGTGCTTTTGAGTTTGTACGCTACATGTAGTCTCTTTGATTATTAATAAATAATTATAATTGTTCAGCACATAATGAGCACATACCCGTCCCATCCAATGATGGAGCAAATAATCTCGTGATTATATTATTATTTTTAAGTAAAAAAAGTTAGGAAGTTAGATAAATTACATAAATGACGAAGTCGTAAAGAAAAAATGGCCTGGGGATGAGACTAATTATCCAGGCTGAACCCTTCCCATCCTAGCCAGTGCAAAGTGGGGAGCTCTACTGGGAACCATCCAGCACATCCGAGCAGCTGTACGAGCAACTCTCTCAATACCAGTACAACCACATTCCACGCTCAGCTGTCACGTATGTTGGAATGATTTTATCCATTAAGTGCCCATTACACCATCTCCCTTGGTAATTTGGACAGCGTATTGGAACACCTAGGGTCAGGGGAGTTCGGGACCGTGAGCAAAGGGTTATGGAGGGTTCCAAATAGAGTGACAGAGGTGGCCCTAAAGACCCTGCGAGAGGGGGCTCAGGAGAAGGACAGGGTGAGGTTCCTGAGGGAGGCGGCCATCATGGGACAATTCCACCATCCAAATGTGGTCCAGCTGTATGGAGTGGTAACCGTGGGAGACCCAGTAAGTTGTGTTCCCTTCAGTATAAATCTGTATGTATCCATGGTAACCTACAGCTGATGATAGTGCTGGAGTTGATGAATGGGGGAGACCTGAGGCAGCTTCTCATTGGTCAAAAGCAGAGGCAAGTGCCCCAGACGTGTTGTATGAATTTTATGAAGAAGTAAAAAAAATCGAAGGGTGTAGGGGTGGAGGGTGGTGGAGGGTGGAGGGTGGAGGGTGGAGGGTGTAGGGGTGGAGGGTGGAGGGTGGAGGGATGGAGGGGTGTAGGGTGGAGGGGTAGAGGGGTGGAGGATGGAGGGGTGTGCTTATGAATGTATGAAAAGCATGGATATCATGCACAAGTACACTACACCGATGTGGTGTCACGTGGAAGTGGTCAGTGTACCTGTGAGGGGGATAGAGTGGGAGAGACATTGATAGAGATGTATTCATCCTCTTTGGAGCATCAGGGCCACACCCACTGAAGGGCTATTGATGTCTCACTCTCTTAGATTCACCCCCTCCCCTACCCCCCTCCTGTCAGGGCCTCGTTAGACCCATGGCTGCCACATCGCTGTCTTCAGTTCTGTTGCCAGATAGCCTCTGGAATGACGTACCTGGCCAAGAAGGCCTTCATCCACAGAGACCTGGCTGCAAGGAACATCCTTGTGTGCAATGATGGGGACATGTGTAAGGCAAGTCCCCCAAGCAACCATTGCACCGTACACACCCTCACACTTTCCACCTCCTCTATGCATCATTCAACTCATCTTTGCCCCTCATCCTCACCTATACACTATCACCCTCACCGTTACCCTCACCTTTACCCTCACCTTTACCCTCATCATCTCACCCTCACCTTCACCTATCACCCTCATCCTCACCTTCACCCTCACTATCATCCTCATCCTCACCTTCACCCTATCATCCTCATCCTCACCTTCACCCTCACTATCATCCTCACCTTTACCCTCACTATCATCCTCATCCTCACCTTTACCCTCACTATCATCCTCACCCTCACCTTTACCCTATCACCCTCACCCTCACCTTTACCCTCACAGTCACCCTCATCTCACCTTTACCCTCACTATCATCCTCACCCTCACCTTCACCCTATCACCCTCATCCTCACTTTTACCTTCGCTATCATACCTCACCCTCCATCCCTCACTCCTCCCCCATAGATAGCAGACTTTGGCATGAGTCGTGACTTGCAGGATGAAGATTACTACCGATCAAACGGAGGGAAAATCCCTGTCAAGTGGACCGCACCAGAGGTCTGGGCACCCTTTAGTGTCTTGTACCCCATTCCGTTTTCATAGTGGTCCCATTCCCGTACCAGGCCCTTCATTACAAGACCTACTCCCACGCCAGTGATGTGTGGAGCTTTGGGTGTGTCATGTATGAGATCTGGTCACTGGGAAGAAAACCCTTTGAGGAACATACTAACCAAGAGGTTAAGTTATTTTGGTGTGCTTAATTAATTTTAAGAATATGCTCTTCCATGTTATCAGGTATTATGGTTAATTGATAGTGGTTATCGATTGACTCCTCCTCCCGGGTGCCCAAAAGCTCTATATGGACTGATGATGCAATGTTGGTGAGTTAATTAATTGTGATGCGATCACCATCCTAGCTGGTGTCTTCCATTTAACTGTTTCGAGGAGGTTAGCAATTATGGTGGTATAGTGTGGAATATGCAATTCCACATTGTCGGAAAACGTTCTTTGTAAACAACTACTGCCAAATTTGATGAATAACAAAACGTTTCCTCTGAAAAAAGTGTTTTTGACTCCAAAAACAGTAAAAGTGGCTTCACTTCATTGCAGCTGTGGCGCAATATTGCCCACGAGAGAGTTTAGCTGTGCTCCAAAGACTTTTGCTTTTTTGATTATGTACAAACATGCCTCTTGAGGTCATTAAATACAAAACAATCACTTCTGGGTACTTTGCATAAGTGTGTACCCAGAAAAGTCTCCCCTATGCACAAACATACCACTCAAAGTCTCTGTATACAACTCATGTTTGCTTTGCCTAAATAGGAACCCAGATAAATCTCTTCGGCCTTCGTTTGAGGCGATCCTTCGCAGGCTTTCTGAACCTGAGGACCGAGTGTTGCAGTGGGAGAGAGAAGATGCTCTAGTTCATCCCCAGTGCTCGTCGCTAGGGGTCCCTCTTGACTGTGGGAGCAACCTCTACCCTTCACTGCAGAGGATGTACCTGTAATGTACTGAATATCTGTGCATGGTAATTTGACACATGACATGACTTGAGATTTGTATGACAGTGACATGTGTAAGGTAGTCTTCCATTGGCTTGATGTTCAGCATTGAAGTTAAAACAAGCCATGTAGGGCGATGTGCGATTGGGTAAAGATTATGAGAGGAGTGGGCTCTAATTAGAAAAGGAAGAGGTACCAAGAGGGGGGAACTTCATTATCTGCACTGCAGCCATAATTGTTGACTTTGAGATGAGTAAATATTTATGCTACACAATACGGAGGGGATAAGAAACAACTCTCAGAGAGTGAATGGCTGTGTTCCTTGCATGAGTTGAGTGCTGTGTCCCTTGCATGAGTTGAGTGCTGTATCGCAAAGCACGATCTGGGTATGGTTAGGTCCCATTGGTATGAGTAAATATGTATGTACATACATGTACCCCATATACATGTATATGCTTATGTCGTGTCGATGTCCAACAGATGCATCTAGGCTATTGGAGGACATGTCAAGCACTTGCTTTGATGTTTCCAATATGCTATGCACCAACCAGTATGCTGTTTGGTTGAAGAATTTCTATGCGCAGAGCTGCTTTGCACAGGAGAATGTAGAAAATTAACATACAACACGTACATGGAAATATAATTTATATTTCAAATTAAGTTTGTAACAATATTCAATGCCAACATGAACTGCAGCCCATGTACATCACATTAGGGCTAAATGCAGTTGACCATATGCACGTTTTTGCTATCATCTTTGATTCTGGTTACATTGAGCCTTGGGACCAGTCCTAGCTACAATACTAAATGGTGCAATCCCCTATTTGTTGCTGATGGTGTGATATAAGGGGAACACAAAGTAGAACACAGACCTCGCAAACACAAGACAAATGCATACAAACTCAATGTATTGACTGGTTTAAAGGATGTTTAGGCTATTTGGAGTTTAGGGGGAAAACTTACTGACTTAGACACTCAAACTTAGATGTAATTTATTTTTTAGTTATGTGCTGACAATTGTTTTGCATGGCAATCCAAAATGGTATGCTTAATCATGTATGCAATGAAGTCCTCACATGACTGCAACAATGTGCTCCACATGATTGCAAGTCACTGAAAAGAAATAAACATTGCCAACAGCTCCTTGACTTGAGATGTAGCCTGTGTTATGCGTGATCTCATCTCCAAGGAAAACTGTTGCCTGTGTTATGCGTGATCTCATCTCCAAGGAAAACTGTACGAAAATACAATTTGGACCCTCCCCCCCCCGGGAAGTTTGCATGTGAGCTTAAAACAAACACAGAGAAGATCAAACATCTATGCTCAAAATATAAACATGCAAATCTGAATAGAAAAACTCAAAAATGATTAAAAATTCTTGTGCACATCAGTGCAGTAACTATGACGACTCTTTTCTCTGATCAAGATAATTATTCGTCTGCAAATTCCTGTAACTTCCAGACAACACGCTCTCGTCCGCCTACAAAGATCTTTGAAATATTTCTGTCATCACCTGCACATGAAGGAAGTGTAGATAATGATTTGGACAACTCCTGTGCTGTCACTAGCAGTCACCCTCCCTATCAGAGGTGACCATCTCCCTCACCCT
Organism: Ephydatia muelleri; assembly: GCA_013339895.1. Lineage (NCBI taxonomy): Eukaryota > Metazoa > Porifera > Demospongiae > Spongillida > Spongillidae > Ephydatia > Ephydatia muelleri. The sequence goes on from JABACO010000010.1 coordinate 1,719,517, forward strand.
CCCTATCAGAGGTGACCATCTCCCTCACCCTCCTACCAGAGGTGACAATCTCCCTCACCCTCCTATCAGAGGTGACAATCTCCCTCACCCTCCTGACAATCTCCCTCACCCTCCCATCAGAGGTGACCATCTCCCTCACCCTCCCATCAGAGGTGACCATCTCCCTCACCCTCCCATCAGAGGTGACCATCTCCCTCACCCTCCCATCAGAGGTGACCATCTCCCTCACCCTCCCATCAGAGGTGACCATCTCCCTCACCCTTCCCATCAGATGTGACAATCTCCCTCACCCTTCCACACTACAGCCAGCACATACCTAGATAGAGGTATTTCATAAATACATCCTAAAGAAAGGAGAGAGCAAATGATCATGTGTGCACATATACATGCAAACACAACACACACAGTACATGCACACACACCACACACAGTACATGTACACACAACACACACACAGTACATGCAAACACAACACACACAGTACACGCACACACAACACACACAGTACATGCACACACACCATACACAGTACATGTACACACTACACACACACAGTACATGCACACACAACACACACACAGTACACGCACACACAACACACACAGTACATGCACACACACCATACACAGTACATGTACACACACCATACACACAGTACACGCACACACAACACACACACAGTACATGTACACACCACACACACACAGTACATGCACACACAACACACACACAGTACACGCACACACAACACACACACAGTACATGCACACACACCATACACAGTACATGTACACACAACACACACACAGTACATGTACACACCACACACACAGTACATGTACACACACCATACACAGTACATGTACACACACCATACACACAGTACACGCACACACAACACACACACAGTACATGCAAACACAACACACACAGTACACGCACACACAACACACACAGTACATGTACACACAACACACACACAGTACATGTACACACCACACACACAGTACACGCACACACAACACACACAGTACATGCACACACACCATACACAGTACATGTACACACAACACACACACAGTACATGTACACACAACACACACACAGTACATGTACACACAACACACACACACAGTACATGTACACACAACACACACACAGTACACGTACACACATTGGGGGCTTTATCAAGACCTTCTAAAATCAAATGAAATAATGAATAATGAACGACAGATAACAGCTAATTTTAATAAATTCTTTTTAGTAGACTAAGCAAAATCTGATTACTTATAAACTAAGTCAGTTAAGAAGGTAATTTTGACCAGTTGGTTTGAATTTGTAAACAAAAATAAAAATAATTGTAATACAGTGAATGTTAGTTTATCACAAATTATTTATTGAAGGGTATTCTCAATCATGCCAATAAACTATTCTACTTGATTATAATTAATAATCATTTTACCATAACTTTGTTTCATCACATAATTGGCATTCTCGTATTAACTAGTCAATTTTAGTACAGAGCTACGAAGTGTTGTGTTGACGCTTGCCCCTCCTGCAACAACACAGAACCCGCCATTGGTCCAAACCTCATCCGTGTCGTCCTGCGTAACATCAAAGACGCGCTCGTGATGTGGTCCCTGTGTGCTGATCACGAGAGCATCGAACTGTTTCCCCACCTGTGAGGGAAGAGGAGGTCAAGGACTCTTCAAACCACCACTGTTGCCTAGCAACACACACCTCAAAATTTCCAATTGTGTCGTCCATTGCTAGCACTGTTGTAGAGAAGGAGACATAACTTACTGAGAGTCACAACTAACTGTAACATAGTGACAAGTTAGATATAGTAGGGGTATACATGAGGTCAGCCAAAATCTTCACACAAGTTGTTTTGTTTCCATCCAACATTCAGAAAAACTTCCAGATCATGTATGTGAAAATGTAGCCACGCCCAATTTCATGTTGACCACCACGCCCATTTCATGCTGACCATGCCCCTGTCTCGTGCTGACCATCATCATCATCTCCACCACCAAACCTTCAGTACATCCACCTAGCACAAGCTATAGGCATTTCATATAAACTAAGTTGACTCCATACTTCTGTGGAAATGGCTTGAATTTTAGTGGCAGAAAAGGACAGGAAGAAAACCAGGCTACTTGGTAACAGTGTACTCCACGTCACCATGGTAATGTATTCACAGAGGTCATGCCCAACAGTTAAATTACAGTAACCATAATGCTGATGAAAGGGAAATGGCAAAACACTTATTTGCAAGATACGGATGGCCTTTGGAACTCAACCCAAAACAGAATCTGTGGGCCCATTCACGATGAAATAGAATTATGAAATAAAATTAATTTATAATCTTTTTTGCGGGACGATTTCATGTGGTCTGAATCATCTCTAGAAGTGACACAAACACAACACAAAACGACTGAATAACGACCTACCCTTGGCCCCGTCCAGAGTCCCCCTCCCTCGTGCCTACCCTTGGCCCCGACCAGAGTCCCCCTCCCTCGTGCCTACCCTTCCCCGCCCAGTGTCCCCCTCCCTCGTGCCTACCCTTGGCCCCGCCCAGTGTCCCCCTCCCTCGTGCCTACCCTTGGTCCCGCCCAGAGTCCCCCTCCCTCGTGCCTACCCTTGGCCCCCGCCCAGTATCTCCCTCGTACCTACCCTTGGCCCCGCCCAGTGTCCCCCTCCCTCGTGCCTACCCTTGGTCCCGCCCAGAGTCCCCCTCCCTCGTGCCTACCCTTGGCCCCGCCCAGTATCTCCCTCGTACCTACCCTTGGCCCCGCCCAGTGTCTCCCTTTAGCCTAACCTTGGCCTCGCCCAGTGCTCCCTTCGTGCCTACCCTAGACCCTGCCCAGTGTCTCCCTCGTGCCTACCCTTGGCCCCGCCCAGTGTTCCCATGTAGAAGGCCTCATGATGGGACAGTTCCTTGTACTCTGGTGGCTTGCTGAAGCTGAGAGCCTTGGAGCTGAGAATTGATAACCTTATGGCTTCCAGGATGGAAGAAGAATACCCACCAGACACATCTGGGAAGAAAGGGAGGGGGAGGAGAGGAGGGGGAGGGGGAGGGGAGAGGGGGAGGAGGGGGAGGGGAGGAGGGGGAGGGGAGGAGGGGGGAGGAGGGGGAGGGGAGGAGGGGGAGGGGAGGAGGGGGAGAGGGGGGAGGAGGGGAGGGGAGGAGGGGGAGGGGAGGAGGGGGAGGGGAGGAGGGGAGGGGAGGAGGGGGAGGGGAGGAGGGGGGAGGGGAGGAGGGGAGGGAGGGAGGGAGGAGGGGGAGGGGAGGAGGGGGAGGAGGGGGAGGGGAGGAGGGGGAGGGGAGGAGGGGAGGGAGGAGGGGGAGGGAGGAGGGGGAGGGGAGGAGGGGGAGGGGGAAGGAGGGGGAGGGGAGGCAAGGAGAGGGGAGAGAGGAGAGAAGGGAGGGGAGGAGGGGGGGAGAGAAGGGAGGGGAGGAGGGGGGAGAGAAGGGAGGGGAGGAGGGGGGAGAAGAAGGGAGGGGAGGAGGGGGGAGAGAAGGGAGGGGAGGAGGGGGGGAGAGAAGGGAGGGGAGGAGGGGGGAGAGAAGGGAGGGGAGGAGGGGGAGAGAAGGGAGGGGAGGAGGGGGGAGAGAAGGGAGGGGAAGAGGGGTTTAAAGGGTTTACTTGATGTATGAAGGACATGTGCATTGATGTCTCACCAGTCCCCAGCCCAATCTTCACTCCCCTGTCAAGGAGGTGTCTAGCGTCCAGTATGCCACTCTTGATGCTAGACACAAGAAATAAGCGTGATTATGTGTGAGTGGGAGGGTGTGTGTATGTGGAGGGGTGTGTGTGTGGGGTGTGTGTGGAGGGGTGTGTGTGTGAGTGGGAGGGTGTGTGTATGTGGAGGGGTGTGTGTGGAGGGGTGTGTGTGTGGAGGGGGGGGTGTGGAGGGGTGTGTGTGTGGAGGGGTGTGTATGTGGAGGGGCAAAGTTGGGAAGTGTGTGTGTGTGAGGGGTGTGTGTGGGGTGGCTGTGGTGGGAGGGGCAACATGGTGTGTGGGTTGGATGTCACGATGCATCAGGTGACCAGTTGGTCATGTGATGCAGTAAGGGGGTGGGGTCAAGGTACCAAAGATTGGAGATGGGACAGTGAGACACGCCCACTCCCGTCTTGTGGAACATCTGGATCTCCTCTTCGCTCAGATAGATGCAGTGGGCCATGACAGTCTGATGGTGTTTTGTAGGTGTGTGTGTGTATGTGTGAGTGTGTGAGTATGTGTGTGTGAGTGTGTGAGTGTGTGAG